>QRFJ01001343.1:0-110825 GCA_006176705.1 Cocos nucifera
TAACTAAGTACCTTTAGGAGGAATGAAACTCTAGCTGAAATTTTTTGAGGCTGTGAGGAGGTAGTGTATGGATTGGCTCTAATTGATTGGGTTCCTCGTCCTTAGTCATTGCTTTTGGGAGACTTTCTCCTCGAGCCTAATCTATCTTCTGATGCCACCATCTTGAATAAATTATTTTTTAAGAAAAATAGCATATCGACTCACAATCACATTATGACCTTCTGAAAGATAGAAATAATATCCTAATGACTCTTTAGGATATCCTATGAACCCAGCTCTAAAGGATCTAGACTCTAACTTATCTGTCTGCTGTCGCTTGACATGAGCCAGACAATCTCAAATTTTGAGGTGACTCAGACTTGCTTTCTTACCATGTCATATCTCATACAATGTGATAGAAATAGTTTTAGAGGAAACTCTATTTAATAAATAAATTATAGTTATTAAACTATCTCCAAAGAAACTCAAGGAGGTCTGTGAAGCTCATCATGGATCAAACCATATCTAATAGAGTTGATTTTTCATTTTGAAATCTTGTTGAGTGAGGCATTCCAAGTGGAGTACAATGAGAGACGAATACCATTATCATTGAGATATCTAGGAATTCTGATAATATATTACCTCGATTGATCAAAATCTTAATGGACTTTTCAATTTATTTTTCTACTTTGAGTTTGAATTTCTTAAACATTTTGAAGGCTTTAGACTTGTATCTCATTAAGTACACATACCCATATCGAGATAAATCATCGGTATAGATGATAAAGTAGATATAATTACCTCTAGTGGGATATAAATGGCTGATACATTGTATGTACCAGACAAGTAGGTTATGGCTTTTTTATATCCTATAAAAGAGAGCTTGGTCATTTTCATGAAGGCATGATTCATAAATTAGATATGACTTAGAAGTCAATGGACTCAATAGCCTAAATTTCTTCAATTTTGTTAATCTATCTTTTGCTATATTGATTAGCCTAAGTGCCTAATACCTATCACTTAGACTATCCTAGGTCACTTTGATCCTATGGCATTCATATTATTTTGCCGATATTGAAAACAAAAATCAATGTAACTGATAAAGACATTAATCAGAAAAGCACTTGCAATTTTATTTTTCAAAGAATATTATAAATGGTCGTTAAGAAAATATTACATAGTTTTCATGCAAACAAGAAATAGAAACTAATACTAGATCTAATTGATGGTAGTCAAAGAAAAGTAGTTCCCACGCTATGCTGCAACTCTTGCTTTTTCGACATGCAAGATCATCTCACCATTCCCTCAGCTAATCCTCAAGACCCTACATAGAAGTGCACAAAAGAGTACTAAAATCAGAGTCAAGCATCCAATTGGATGTAGAAGAAACCATTAGATTAGATTGAATTATGAACATACCTCCAAAAAGACCTGCCTCCTTTTTATTCTTCAGGCTGGACGAGTATAAAGAGCAGTTTTGCTTCTAATGGCTATCCATATTGTAATGAAAATACTTTTCTTTATCGACGGCCATCTTCTTCGGCTCTTCCTTTTTCTTCTTCCCTCCATCTGTCTTCTACGTCTTCGCTGACTTCTTCTTCTTTCCAAAAGACTTTTTCTTGGAGAAGTTTGCTCCATGCAAGACTGAGCCTTTGAACCTTTCAGGAAAGCTCAACAGTATAGATATTCATCAATTTTGCTAAGGTACATTGCAGCTTATGCATATGAAAGTTTATGATAAACTACCCATACGTATTAGTCAACAACTGTAAGATCACATCAATTTGCAAGTCTCTGTCTAGCTTGACACCTAGCTTCTCAAGCTTTTCTATATCCTTGATCATCATCAAATAATAATCTTGGACCAACTGCCCATCATGCATTTGAGCCTTAAAAAGTCTTCTAGTGACTTAATAATTGGCTGCGTGACTCTATTCACCAAACAACTCTTGTAGGTGAGCTAACATTTGGTGAGTAGCCTTGATGTCCTCATGCTGGCGTTGAAGTTCATTAGACATCGAGTCCAACATGTAGTACCTAGCTTTATTATCTTCGTTTGTCCATTTTTTCAGAGACGCTCTCTGGAGAGGGACGTGGGTAAGATAGGGGATCCTGATCCAATACATGAGTCGGCTTTTCATCTAAAAAATTTTAAGTCTAGAGCCAATCTTGTAATTGGTCTGGTCAGTCTGTGGGTGTCCAGGATACGGTCTAGTCGATTGGATGCAAATATTTTTCTGTAGAAAGTTAAAGTTTTTAGTTAGATTTTGTAATTAGACTTAACCAATTAATAGAAATTTTTATTTTTAATAAATTAGACTTTACTATTTCTTGGATCTCTACACTCCTTGGTATAGATGCTAAAATCCTGTGGATCATTGATTTATAGTTGGATGGTGCAATCCCAGACTGGCTCACCCACTCACCTATAGTATTGGATGGATCAGCCAAAGTGGACAACTCTTATCCAATGATTCTCTAATCATGGTGCACTCAAACCTGATCTCTAGTTCATGAATCTCATCATATCTAAAATATTGATCCACTCCATAGTTAAGTCAGACACACCATTTGCATGAGTTGAATTCTTGATTGGGTTCCTCATTGTATCTGAAATATTAAGCCTAACCCATCCTCCAACTCGTAGCATCCAATTCTTAATAGACATTGTTTCATCTTTTCGATGCAACTGAACCACTATAACTAGCCAAGAATAATTAATCCTGGGAAGGGCCTACACATCTACAACGATGAAAGGCCTATGACTTAATATTTTCTTAGGAAGATTTGATTAGGTCTCTGAGACTTGACTGACTTGTCATAATAATTTGACTACTAGTGGATGGATTAGCTAAATCGCTGCTACCTCAAATTAGAACTGGATTGACCCAAATGGCCAGATAAGTAAGATTGATGGAAGGGATATGCAACTAACTCGATAAGAAGGCATTCAGATCAAGGAGCTCCCAATTAAAAATCAGTCAGTCGTATCTGCCAAACTTACCATAGATACCAAATTATCGAACCAGAATCAATCGGATTAGCCTACAACCCAGGCTCAAACTATGAAGCCAAATTAAGTCTTGACTTGGTCGACCAGTCAACCTTGACCCAGACTTAATTCTATTAGGCTGGTTAATTCTAAGCACTTTTGATCCCACCTAACAAACTCTTAATTTAGTTTGATCAATCGCTAGATCTAATTTAGCTACCTAAGCCCAAATTTATGAAGGCGTCTTAGATCTAAAAATTCATAATTTTTAGACCTAATTAGTTTTATAATCTTAATTCTTAATTAAGTTTGGATTTATAAATAGAAACATGCAAAATTCTTAGGATTTTAAGATCTAGGATTTTGTAGAAAAGTAAGTTTTTTATTTTTGATTAAGGACAAATGCGCAGCACCCCTACATGCCATAAGAGCATCCCATCAAATGAGAAGAGAGGGCTTTTAAACCGTTCTTACTCTTATGATCGAATGGTCAAGAAGAATGTCTTAATCAAAAATAATTACTATACTATAAAACAATAAGATCTATAACATATATCACATATAAAATCATAGATCTAATCATACATGTTATGTATACATCTCATGTATCAAACAATAAATCCAATATGCATATTTTCAGATATAATATATCGCTTATAAAATTTAAAAAATAAAATTTTAAATTTATCATATCAAAATAAAATCTATTCTAGATAATTCACAAAACTATTCTACAACTAGTCTAGACATGCATCAATCATATAATATATAAAAATTTAAAAATTTTATTTTTTATTTTTAAATTTGATTATAACATTTATAACATCAAAAAAATAAAAATAAAAAGAATCTAAAAATTATATTTAATCATATCAAAACAATGATTACACTAGACTACATATAGAACTATTCTACAATCTAGTCTAGTCATGCATCTCATACATCATTGATCTATAATAATTAAATTTTTTATTTATGATTTTAGATCTGATCACATATGATATGATATCTAAAATTATTAATATCAAAATATAAAATAAAATTAAAATTAGATCTAAAGTAGATCTGAAGAACTACTAACCTGGCTTTGATACCAGTTGAAGGAAAATCAGGATTTTCTACCATAGGATCGTTCAGATCCGATCAGATTTGAACCAATTTTTTTAAAAAAATCTAACTCAATCCAATCAGATCTGAGAGTTCTTAGATCTGACCCAAAGTATCTAATATTAAAATAAAAATAAAATAAAAATTAAAAAATAACTCTTGTACTTGATTAAGGTAAACTAGTTATCCTATCGATGATCTTGATGCTCCTGAGGTCCTGGATTAAGCCATGCACGCACTTGGCCTCTACCTATTTCCACTCAGGCTAGTTCCAGAGGTCTTCTCCTTTTGAATCTAATCTCCAAAGATTAGATCTGGATTTGATTTGTAGGGCCTTCAAAACAATCGATGAAGGCAGCGTGCTCATCTCATGAACACGTTGTCTTTCTTCCTGATCTTTGCGCCAACACTTTGGATCTTCCTTATTGGATTTTCACCCAACTTTTGGGCATGAAGAAGAAGAAGAGAAGGAGGAAGAAGGGGCATTGAAGAGGAATGGCAATAGCACTTTGGCATGGAAGCAATGGATGCATGAAAACCCTAGGCGCAGAGAGTCTTTAAATAGACTTCCATGTGCTATGCAGTGCCATGCAGCATCAATGAATCATATTCATTGATTTAATCAGATCTAAATCTGATTGGCCATGTGATGTCACCTGATCCAATTAGGTTAGAGACCCCATAAACTTTCCATAGGTGGCACCAACACTAGATAAGCACAAATTAGTTGGCGCCTAGGAGTTTGATCCAATCAAAAACCTAGAGTCTCATTCAAATGGGACTCTTCCTTCTCATCCATAAGAGACGCATGCCTAGGGGGGCATGCACCCTCTACTCTTGCATGAAAATCTAAGGGGGTGCATGCCCCTAGAATATCTCCAGGGGGCACATGCCCAAGGTCCTTCTTTCCTGCATCTAGGTCAATGTGTTGACCCCATGTCCTGACAATGATAAGAATTACTAGGTCTTGTCCTATCGAATATAGGAATTGGCAGGTGTTATCATACATTCATCTGATGAATTAAGATAACTCTATTCTAACCTAGACAAGCTCCAGTCAAACTCGGATAAAACCCAAATAGGATTCCTAGGTGAGCCCAAACCACTTTGGCTAAGCCGAGATGAACTAGAAAGATTACAGAAGGAGAATTTTAGGCTTAATCATGTGCTAGCATGATTTTCTTGAGCCTAATTGGATCTAATCTAAATCAATCAAACTAGATTAGTCCAACTGATCACATCTAGATTTAAACCCTTATTTGTATGACCTAGTTAGGTTTAGTTCTGTATGGTAATAAGATATGTCACGATCTTTATTATCGACATCATCGAAATAACTTTCGATGGATCAAAACTTTTTCGATTTGTATAATTAAAATAATTGATCACCAAAATCATTCTAATTACTTTCATAATCTATGAGTGATACCTAGTAGTATATGGTGGCAACCCATCAGAATCGAAAGTGAACCTCTCAATGCAGCTACTTATGTGATTAGGTTCTTTTATCTTGAGCCCCAACAAAGATTAGGGTTAAGGTGAACTTATCAAATCCAATATCTATCATATGAATTAATCATTCAATTCGAGTTCGATGTAAAATCTTAATAGAAACTCTTTCTATCATCTTTACATTACGATGGCCATGGACTTAAGGACTCGATCTCATGATCATCATAGGGCTACTCCTTATCTATCGAGGTAGATAGATCTCCTATTGGTGCAATTCAATTCCTATAATGGTCATGCTATAGCCAACATATACCTCAAAATTTTGAATGGCTAGGAGATCAAGTTATGGTATAGTCAAACTATAACACCCTCAAGATGAACTACTAATACATCTCAGATCAAAGAATCAGACACACCACTGCAGCATCGAACCAGTCATTGATGAGAAAGTAGACTCCCTTATGACTACTCGAGGTGGTCATGTTCAGTGCTCTCATTCTTTAACAAGTATCTATACTCTCACTCTAATGTCTCCATACCATAGACTCAAGACTCATCTATCCTAAGAAAGTGATCGTACACCAACCTTTCAGATCGATCACCATCCTTGTGATGATCATAGGTCAGGAGTATTTTATGAGTTAATTATGAAAATTTATATCTTAAATTTTTAACTTTTAGAAATATGAATTGTCATTACCATTAACTCAAAGGATGTATCACAGATACCTTAAATATACACCATGATAGAAAATAATTTTTTTATTAATTTATAGTCAAAATTATAAAATTACCTCAAGAAGTATATTATAAGTGTCAACCAATCTGGCTTCTAGGGCACACATCTAACAATGTTCAAGAAGTAAAAAAAGATAATAATAAAAGAAGAAATTGAAAGTCTTAGCCTCATATAGAGAGCTTCCAAGTATAAATAAAAATGACCCAGAGCAGGAGCACAAGCTCGGTCACTCGATTCGGAAAGCTCTAATTCATACTCAAGAGAGACTCCATACTGAACTCAGATTAAAGAAAGATCTTTAGAAGAGAGGAAATAGGAAATAGCCTCTGAAATGAAAGTTGGACGGGCTACTTCCTTAAGCTCGGTTTCACTCCTAGGGTCTGAAGAGAAAATCCTTCTTTTTTGGATCAGGTTCATTCAGATCTGATTGGATCAAGATTGATATTTTAAAAAAATTTTCTCTTAGATCCAAATCAGATCTGAGACTCTTCAAATCTAATCTTATTAATCTAATAAAATAAAAAAATTAAATTAAATCTAATTTAATTATACCTATATTTTGGATAATCCAATTATCCTGTGATGATTCCAATGTTTTCCTGAGATTCTGGATTTAGCCATGCAAGCGCCTGGCCTCTATCGGTATCCACTCGAATAAGATCTGAAGATCTTCGTTTTCTCAATCTATGCTCTAAAAATCAAATTTGAATCTAATCTTGAAGATCTTCAAAATGACTTTTGAAGGTCAACCATTGTCTCTTGCAGCAGTGTTGCCTTCTTCCGTTCTTGTCACCTTTTTCTTGCTTGGATCGCACCAAACTCGAGCCCAAGAACTCTTGAATGTGGATAGAAGAGAGAGGATCTGAAGGTGGAATGGAGAAGAAGGGAGAGAAGCTTTATGCAATGGGCAAAGGGCAGAAGCCCTCTCAATCTAGGTGCAGATAGGGTTTTCATAGATCCTGCTGTGCCATGCAGTGCCACATCATCCCAGCTAATCATGGCCCTTTATACAATCAGATCTAAATCTGATTGGTGGGATGACATCATCTAATTCAATCAGATTAGAGTCCCTCATAAACCTCCTTAGGTGGCGCCTAAGACTGAGTCAAACAGGAGGAACCTAATTTGAAATCAAAAGCAACCTGGAGTCCCATCTAATGGGACTCCAACCTCATGGGGCACATGCCTAGGCATGCACCCCTCCCCCTTTTTAGCAGGGGACAAGCCCCATGCTCTCCAAGTGCATGACACATGGGTTGTCAAGTGTCAAAGGTCAACATTTTGACCAAAGTCAAAGGACGAGAAATGGCAGGTGACCAAAAATGGCAGGTATTGTCTTACAAAATAAGACAACCCTTTTCTGACCTTGGACAAGCTCCAGTCAGACCAAGTGAAGGCCTCTGATTGAGCACAAACTCCTTTGGCTCAGTCAGGACAACTATTTATGATAGTAAAAGAAGAACGTTAGGTTCAATCGAGTGCTAGCACGATTTTCTTGAACCTAATTGAATCTCATTCAGATCAATTGAACTGGATCAGTTCAATTGATGATCACCAGATTCAAACCCTTGTTTGTGTGACCCAGTTAGGTTCAGTTCTGTATGGTAATGGGATATGTCATGATCTCTATCATCGACATCATCGAAACTCCTTTCGATGGATCAGAACTCTTCTGATTCGAACAGCTAGAATGATCGATCATCTAAATCATTCTAATTGCTCCCAAAATCCACCAGTGACACCTAGCAGTATATGGTGGCAACCCATCAGAGCTGAATGCGAACCTCTTGGTGCAGCTACCTGTGTGATTAAGTTCTTCTATCTTGAGCCCCGATCAGATTAGGGTTAAGGTGAACTCGTCAAACCCTAGTCTTCTGTCATATGATGTAATCATTCGATTCAAGTCCGATGTGAAAATCCTAAATAGAAACTCTTTCTATTATTTCACTCTGCCATGGCCATGGGCTTCTGGACTTGATTCTCATGATCATCATAGGGCTGCTCCTCTACCACCGAGGTAGATAGATTCCATCTTGATGCAATCCAGTTCCTACAATGAACATGCTATAGCCAACATACACCTCAGGGTTCCATATGGCTAGGAGATCCGAGTAATGGTGTAGTCAAACTATAACACCCTCAAGGTGAACTGCCGATGCACCTCAGGTCAAAGAACCAGACACACTACTGCAGCATCGAGTCAGTCATTGACGAGAAGGTAGACTTCCTAATGACTACTCGAGGTGGTCACGCTCAGTGCCCTCGTTCTCTAACGAGTACCTGTACTCTCGCTCCGGTGTCTCCACACCGTAGACTCAAGACTCATCTACTAAAGAGAAGCGATTGTACACCAACCTTTCGGATCAATCACCATCCTCGTGATGATGATCCTATGGTCGAAGCATTTTATGAGTTAATAATGATTATTCATGTCTTAAATTTTCAACTCTTGAAAATATGAATTATCATTACCATTAACTCAAAGGATGTATCACAGACACTAAATACACATATGTGATAGAAAATAATCCCATTTTATTGATTTATAGTCAAAATTATAATTTTGCCCCTAGAAGTGTATTACAAGTGTCAGCCAATTCTGGCTTCTAGGGCACATATATCTAACAATCTCCCACTTGTCCTAAAGCCAATTGGCTACAAGTCTAAGTCCCATCTTCTCAAGGTGGGCTTCGATCTTCTGCTGGCCCAACGGCTTTGTAAGTGGGTCTGCCACATTATCTGTGGAGTTGACTCTCTTGACCTCGACGTAACCCTTCTCGAGGTAATCGCGGATGAGGTGGTATCGCCGCTCAATGTGCTTGGATTTCTTGGTGAGACCTCGGCTCCTTAGCAAGGGCTATGGCGCCATTGTTGTCGCAGTATAGAGGAATGGCATCTGATGGCATTACTCCAATTTCTGCAGCAAACTTCTTGTACCAGAATGCTTCCTTCGCAGCCTCTGATGCAGCGATATATTCTGCTTCCATGGTGGAATCTGCTATCACGTTTGCTTGGAACTCTTCCAGCTGACAGCACCACCATTGCACACAAACAGACTCCCAGATGTCGACTTTCGATCATCTATATCGGACATGAAATCCGAGTCTGTGTATCCCTGGACTTGGAGTTCTCCATTACCAAAGACCAACATCATATCCTTAGTTCTTCTCAAGTACTTAAGGATACATTTCACAGAAGTCCAGTGTTCTTCACCTGGATTTGACTGATATCTGCTTGTGACACTCACAGCATGGGCTATATCAGGTCGTGTACATAGCATGGCATACATGAGGCTCCCTATTGCAGAAGCATAAGGGATCTTGCTCATGCGTTCTATTTCCTCAGGTGTGCTAGGGCACATCTTCTTGGAAAGATGAATACCATGTCTGAAGGGTATTAATCCCCTCTTAGAGTTTTCCATACTAAACCTCTTTAGTACTTTCTCTATGTACATCTTCTGTGAAAGTCCTAGCATCCTATTCGGTCTATCCCTATAGACCTTAATTCCTAGAATAAAGGATGCTTCACCTAGGTCTTTCATGGAGAATTCCTTGGACAACCATATTTTGACTGTTGTCAACATGGGAATATCATTCCCAATAAGGAGGATGTCATCCACGTACAATACGAGGAAGACAACAGCGCTCCCACTGACCTTTTTGAAGACACACATGGTTCCTCTTCATTTTTGATGAAACCAAACATTTTTGATCACATCATTGAAATGAGTGTTCCAGCTCCGAGATGCTTGCTTAAGTCCATATATGGACCTTTGCAGCTTGCAAACCTTGTGATCAGTATCACTGGATGTGAAACCTAGCGGCTGTTCCATATAGATATCTTCCTCAAGATATCCATTTAAGAATGCCATTTTCACGTCCATTTGCCATATTTCATAATCGAAATAGGCTGCAATGGCAAGCAATGTGCGGATGGATTTTAGCATAGCCACTGGGAAAAAGGTATCCTGATAGTCAATGCCTTCGCGTTGACTATAACCTTTTGCCACTAGTCTAGCCTTGAATGTCTCCACATTTCCATCTGCACCAATCTTTCTCTTGAAGATCCATTTACACCCAATAGGTACTATACCTTCTGGTGGATCTACCAAGGTCCAGACTTGGTTTGAGTGCATCGAGTCAATTTCTGACTGCATTGCCTCTAGCCATTTCTCGGAGTCGATATCTGATATCGCCTCGTTGTAGGTTTTGGGATCATCACCATGAGCACCATTACCTACGAGGAACATTTTCTCTACTTCCTCTGAAATAATACCTAAGTATCTTTCAGGGGGATGGAAAACTCTTTCCGATCTACGAGGTGGAGGAGGTAGTGTTCTTATTGGCTCAACCTGATTTGGTTCCAATTGGTCCTTAGCTCGTTGTACTTGTGAGACTTTCTCATCAAGCTTAATCTGCTTTCCAATGCCGCTATCTTGAATAAACTATTTTTCAAGAAAGATGGCATGTCGACTCACAATCACATTGTGGTCTTCTGGAATGTAGAAATAGTATCCTAATGACTCTTTAGGATATCCTATGAATCGAGCTCTAAAGGACCTAAACTCTAACTTGTCCGCTTGTTGTCTTTTGACATGAGCCGGACAACCCCAAATTCTGAGATGACTCAGACTTGGTTTCTTACCGTGCCATATCTCATACGGTGTGGTAGGAACGGTTTTAGAGGGAACCCTATTCAGTAGATAAATTGAAGTTAACAATGAATGTCCCCAAAGAAAATCAGGAAGGTCTGTGAAGCTCATCATGGATCGAACCATATCCAATAGAGTCCGATTTCTCCATTCTGAAATTCCGTTGAGTTGAGGTGTTCCTGGTGGAGTCCATTGAGAGACTATGCCATTTTTTTTAGATAGTCTAGGAATTTCGGCTAAGGTATTCACCTCCTCGATCTGATCGAAGAACCTTAATGGGTTTTTCAGTTTATTTTTCTACTTCATGTCTGAATTCTTTGAACTTTTCAAAAGCTTCAGACTTGTGTCTCATAAGATACACATACCCATACCTAGATAGATCATCGGTAAAGGTAATGAAGTAGACAAAATTGCCTCTAGCCGGCACATCAAATGGGCCGCACACATCAGTATGTACTAGGGCAAGGAGATCTGTGGCCCTTTCCCCATGTCCAACAAAAGGGAGTTTAGTCATTTTGCCTTGAAGACAAGATTCACAAGTTGGATATGACTCGAAAGTCAATGGACTCAATAGCCCATTTTTCTCCAATTTGTTGATCCTATCTTCTGCTATATGACCTAATCTCAGGTGCCATAGATATCTATCGTTTGGACTATCCCTAGGTCATTTGTTTGGCATTCACGTTTTGCTCGATAGTTAGAATAGGTACATCAATATGTAGCTGATAAAGACCATTAATAAGAAAACCATTTGCAATTTTATTTCTTTCATAAAGAATGTTACAATGGTCCTTAAAGAAGGTAATCACATAGCCTTCTTGTGCTAAGCATGAAATAGAAATCAAATTCCTGCTAGCTGCAGGCACATAATAACAGTCTTTCAAAACTAAGTCTAAACCAGATGGTAATCGAAGAGGGTATGTTCCCACGGCCACTGCAGCAACTCTTGCTCCATTACCGATGCATAGGATCATGTCTCCATCCCTCAGCCTCCTGCTATCCTCAAGACCCTGCATGGAAGTGCACAGATGAGCACTAGAACCAGAGTCAAGCACCCAACTGGATGCAGAAGAAATCGTAAGGTTAGACTCAATAACGAGCATACCTCCAGAAGGACCTTCCTTCTTGTTCTTCAGGGTGGCCAGGTAAGTAGGGCAGTTCCGCTTTCCAGTGGCCGTCAGCTGTTGCAATGGAAATACTTTTCTTTGTCAGCGGCCTTCTTCTTTGCTCTACTTTCTTTTCTTTCCACCGGCTTTTATCTTCGGCTCTGCCTTCTTCTTCTTTGCCTTCCACCTTCTTTTTTCAGACTTCTTTTTCTTTCCATAAGACTTTCTTTTGGAAGAAGTCCATTCCATAGCAAGAACTGAGCCTTTAGAACCTTTCATAGAAAGCTCAGCGGTAACCAGCATATTCATTAATTCGGCCAAGGAATTTTGAAGTTTATGCATGTGGTAATTCATGATGAATTGCCCATATGCATCAGTCAAGGATTGCAGAATAATATCATTCTGCAGATCCAAGTCTAACTTCACACCGAGCTTCTCAAGCTCTTCCATGTCCTTGATCATCATCAGACAGTGATCTTGGACTGACTGCCCATCATGCATCTTAGCCTTAAAAAGTCATTTCGTGACTTGATACTTGGCTGCGCGACTCTGTTCACCAAACATCTCCTGCAGGTGAGCCAACATTTGGCGAGCAGTCCCGATATCTTCATGTTGGTGCTGGAGCTCATCAGACATCGAGCCCAACATGTAATATCTGGCCTTATTATCTTCGTCTATCCATTTTTTCAGAGATGCTCTCTGTTCAGTGGATGGACGGGCTGGTAAGGTGGGAGGGTCCTGGTCCAATACATGGGTTAACTTCTTAAAACCCAAAATAATTTTGTAGTTCCTGAGCCAATCTTTATAATTGGGTCCGGTCAGTCTATGTGTGTCCAGGATACGTGCTAATGGGTTGGATGCAGATATTTTTCTATTTTTTGTAGAGAGTCAAAGATTCTAGTTAGATATTGTAATTAAGACTTGACCAATTTATTTAGAATTTTATTTTTAAACAAATTAGCTCCCACTATTTTCTCGGATCCCTACACTCCCTCTGTAGAGATGCAAAAATCTCCATGATTAATGATTTCTAGTGGGTGGTGCGGTCTCACCAACTGACTCATCACCTCACCTAACAGTTATTGGTGATGGGTTAGCCAATGAGTGAACAACTCTTGTTCAATGATTCTCTAATCATGGTGCACCCAAACTTGGTCTCTAATTCATGAATCTCACCGTATCCAAAATATTGATCCACTCCTTAGTTAAGTCAGACCCACCATTTGCATAGACTGGATTCCTAATTGAGTCTCTCACCGTATCCAAAATATTGAGCCCAACTCATCCTCCAGCCCATAGCATCCAATGCCTAATAGACATGGTTGCATCTTTTCGGTGCAACTGAGCCACTGTATCCAGCCGAGAATAATCAACCCGGGAAGGGCCCGCACATCTACAATGGTGGAAGACCTCAGACTTAATCTTTTCTTAGGGAGAATTGATTCAGGTCTCATTAAACTAGACTTGTCATAGTCATAACAATTATGACTAACCTAGTGGCATGGGTTAGCTCGGATTATTGACCACCTCAGATCAGAACTGTGTCAACAGATATGGCCAGGTAAGTGAGATCGGTGGAAGGAATATGCCATTAACTCGTACAAGAATGCATTCAGGTCGAGTAGCTTCCAATTAAAAACCAGTCGATCGTATGTGCCAAACTTACCTTAGACACCAAATTGTTGAGTCAGAACCAATTGGGTTAGCCTACAATCCAGACTCTAACCTCTGAGCCTAATTAGGTCTTAACTTGATCAATCACATATGTGACTCGATCTTGACCCAGACTTAATCCTATTAGGCTGGTCAATTTAAGCATTGTTGATCCCATCTAACCAACTCTTGATTCGGTTTGATCAAATGCGACCTAATTAAGCTATTCAACCTGTTGGTGCAGAAATCCGTCGCCGTCGGAGGTCGCCGCAATCGAGGCCGCTGAGGTCGCCGCCGGGGACCTGCAAAACGAAGTCCCGTCCGGAACCGGTGGGGTGGTGGCTCCGGCAGGACCCTCCGACGGTCAAGTTAGTTTCCGGCCAACAGTAATGGAGTGCTCGGAATGAGTTCCGGAGCTTAGAGATGTGGAGGAGAGCTTAGAGAGTCGAGAGTTCAGAGAGCTTAGCCTTAGTATGTCGGGAGGGGTCCTTTTATAGCGGAGCTTAGTTGATGGTGACGGCTGTGCCGTCTGGCAGAGAGTCGTCGGGCAGCATGGAGTTCGGTACGGAGAGGAAGGCGTCGTCCGGTAGATCGTGGAGCCATACCGGCGAGTCGTCGTGGGAGCCATACCGGCGAGGCGTGGGCCGCATGGAGTCCGGTACGGAGAGGAAGGCGTCGTCCGGTAGATCGTGGGAGCCATACCGGCGAGTCGTGGGCCGCATGGAGTCCGTACGGAGAGGAAGGCGTCGTCCGATGGATCGTGGGAGCCATACTGGCGAGTCGTGGGCCGCATGGAGTCCGGTACGGAGAGGAAGGCGTCGTCCGGTCTTGCCGCAGGCGACAGTTCGTCCAATGGAGTTCGGACTTGTAACAGAGTTCGGCCGAGGGGAAGCTGGGGGAGTTCGTCTGGCTGAAGGGTCGGCCATCTGTAGAGTTCGGCCGCGGGACGGTTGCCGCAGGCGTTCAACCGCCGAGAGGCCCGAAGAGGCTCGGCTGGCCAGTTGAAGGACTTAGGTTGCTAGTTGGTTCGGCCAGGGCTCGCTGAGGAGTTCGGTCGCCTAGGGTCGGTCCGAAGGGGTTCGGCCACTTGGGCTCGCCTGAAGTCGGTCCGAAGGAGTTCGGCTGCACGGGCTCGCCTGGGGTCGTCCGAAGGAGTTCGGTGGTCCGAAGGAGTTCGGCTGCATGGGCTCGCCTGGGTCGGTCCGAAGGAGTTCGGCCGTGGGAAGTCCGAAGGAGTTCGGCTGCATGGGCTCGCCTGGGGTCGGTCCGAAGGAGTTCGGCCGTGGGGCCCGAAGGAGTTCGGGCTCGCAGGAGAGTTCGGCTGAAGGAAAAACCCGGGAGGAGCTCGGATGGCCGAACGGGCGTCTGGGAGGAGTCCGTCTCCCGAAGAAGTCCAGCCGCTTGGAGTCCAAGGAGCTCGGCCGTCAGGAAGTTCGGCTGGCGGTGGGAGTTCGGCCTCTAGGCAGTTCGGCCCGGTCCTTGGCGCAGGGGAGTTCGGCCTCTAGGCAGTTCGGCCCGGACCTTGGCGCAGGGGAGTTTCGGCCTCTAGGCAGTTCGGCCTCTAGGCAGTTCGGCCCGGACCTTGGCGCAGGGGAGTTCGGCCTCTAGGCAGTTCGGCCGTGGTAGGGGCTCGGCCTAGCGCCTGGCGCTAAAGCTCTTCAGCGGCCACTGGTTACATAGGGCTGAGCGTCGGGCCGGGCTTCGGCAGGAGCGGGATTTATCCCCAACAGTAGCCCCCCCCACTCCCGAGTTCAAAAATTGAAGGAAGGGAGTACCAAAACAGGCGACTGCCGAAGTCTCCTTCCAGGCTCCGCATTTGTTGCAGCTGAAGCTCGGGGGAGGTCTCATCCCCAGTCGATGTTTGGAGTTGAAGTGGGACTCGTTTCCAGCCAAAATTGGTGAAGCCGACGTTGAGGCCGGAGTCAATGTTGCCCCCCCATGGTCAGGGTCGGAGTTGACATTGCCTTCATCAACCGAAGTCGATTCGGGGGAGACCTCCTCTTTTGCAGTCAAGGTTATGATCGCTTGGGGGAGATCCCGTCTCCCACTGATGCTGATACCGAAGTTGAAGCTGAGGTCTGAAGGAGACCTCGTCTTCTGCAGTGAAGCTTGCCGTAGACTCTGGGGCTCGGCCTTGGACCTTTGCTCGCGTAGGACGAGGTTCTCCTCCTTGTTCCTAGCGGGCTGTGGGGGCACATGGGGACCGTCGTCCTCGCCTCTCCCCCCATCCCGTCCTTCGGTGGACGGGGCCTTCGACTTTGCTCATGCTAGGACGAGGTTCTCCTCCTGTTCCTAGCCGGCTGTGGGGGCACATGAGGACCGTCGTCCTCGCTTCTCCCCCCATCCCGTCCTTCGTGGACGGGGCCTTCGACTTTGTCTCACGCTAGGACGAGGTTCTCCTCCTGTTCCTAGCCGGCTGTGGGGGCACATGAGGACCGTCGTCCTCGCTTCTCCCCCCATCCCGTCCTTTGCGAACGGGGCCTTTGACTTTGCTCGTGCTAGGATGAGGTTCTCCTCCTGTTCCTAGCCGGCTGTGGGGCACATGAGGACCGTCGTCCTCGCTTCTCCCCCCATCCCGTCCTTTGTGAATGGGGCCTTTGACTTTGCTCGTGCTAGGACGAGGTTCTCCTCCTGTTCCTAGCCGGCTGTGGGGGCACATGAGGACCGTCGTCCTCGCTTCTCCCCCCATCCCGTCCTTTGTGAACGGGCCTTTGACTTTGCTCGTGCTAGGACGAGGTTCTCCTCCTGTTCCTAGCCGGCTGTGGGGGCACATGAGGACCGTCGTCCTCGCTTCTCCCCCCATCCCGTCCTTTGCGAATGGGGCCTTTGACTTTGCTCACGCTAGGACGAGGTTCTCCTCCCGTTCCTAGCGGGACATTTCCGCTCGCTTCTTCTCTTCTTTTTTTTTTTTTTTTTTAGCGACCCTGAAACGATAGTGTTGAGCAACAAGGTTTTATTGAGGGAAACTATTGGTGGTACATTCTTAGGTTTTCCGAGTTCCAAGGTCGGGGAAGCGTTAGCCCTCCGAGCTCCTTTAGGTGATAGGTTCCAGGTCGGACGACCTATACCACTTCGTACGGACCTTCCCAATTTGGGACGAGCTTCCCTTGATCTCCAGCAGCACTTGAGCCTTCGAGGCGTTGAGGGGGGCGTAGCTGTGAAAACGCCGCCGGAGGGGAGAACCTTGGCGCGGAGATGAACCTCGTCGCGGGGGAGAACCTCGGCGCCGGGGGGAACTTTGGCGCCGGAGGGGACTTCGGCGTCGGGGGGGAATTCGGTGTGCCCTTCCGTCGGTGGCTTCCCGCCCCCGAGCCTGAGGTGGAGTCCGGGCTCGCCCGCGCCAGGCGGAGTTCGGGAGCGCGGCCAAGCTTCGGTGCGCTTTCTTTCTTCGGCAGGGCCTTCCCGCTCTGCCTACTCGTCGCTTGTCGCGAGCTTCATTATCCTTGGCCTCAAAAGCCTCCTCTGCCCGGGCATAGCTTTCCGCCCGAGCTAGCATGTCAGCGAAATCCCTGGGATATTTCTTTTCCAGGGAGAACAACAGGTCGTTCTTCTGAAGGCCGCCCTTGAGCGCGGCCATAGCAACCGATTGGTCCAGGTTCCGGACTTCCAGCGCGGCAGCGTTGAACCGGGTGACGTAAGCCCGGATGGGCTCCCCCTCTTTTTGCCTGATGGCCAACAAGGAATCCGAGCCTCTGCGCGGCCGCTTGCTGCTGACAAAGTGGGCCGCGAATTGTTGACTCATTTGGTCAAATGACAGGATGGTGCCCGGCTTAAGCGCCGAGTACCAATTCCTGGCCGCTCCTTTGAGGGTAGAAGGGAAAGCCCGACACAAGATGGCATCAGGCACGCCATGGAGCAACATCGTAGTCCTGAAAGCCTCCAAATGGTCGATCGGGTCGGTGGTCCCATCGTAGCTTTCAAAATGCGGGAGCTTGAAGTTCGGCGGTACCTATTCCTGCATAATTTTCTGTGAGAAGGGAGGATCAGTGCAAATATCGTTACCGCGGGAGGAAGGAGTATGACGAAGTTCTTCTATGCGTCGTCCCATCTCCAAGAGCCTTTGATCTAGGAAGTCTTCGCGATCCTTAATCCCCAAGGTCTTCTCGCGGAATAGGTGTGAAGCCTCCCCCTGGGTCGAGCCGCGGTCCGAGCAGGGACTCCTTGCCGGCTGCCCTTCTCTCCCGAGGGCCGGAGGTCGGGTAGCCCACATCGGTCGCTCCTGGACTGGGTTCCCGGGCTCCGGGGAACCCCGCGCCGGTCGAGTGGGCGCCGGACCTTGCGAATGCGTGGCCTGCATCGCCCGCACCGCCTCCGTAAGATCGCGGACCTGCTGGGCAAGCAGGTCGAACCGCTCCGCATCCGCCGCGGGTATGGAGCAGGCCCGTGTCGCCGGGGCCGGAGCGGGAGCGGACGGACCCGAACGGGATCGGGCCGCGGAGGCTGCCGACCTCCGGGTCGAGGCCCTTCTGGGGGGCATTTTTCTTTCCAGAAAAGGAATACTGAAGAAGGGGAAGAGAGATCCGGAGCAGAGGAAGGAAATCGTCGCCGAGCACTCCTTTAAGAACAAGGGAACCTCGAAGGTTCAGGCCCTTCCTCTAGCGCCAATCTGTTGGTGCAGAAATCCGTCGCCGCCGGAGGTCGCCGCAATCGAGGCCGCTGGGCGCCGCCGGGGACCTGCAAAACGAAGTCCCGTCCGGAACCGGTGGGGTGGTGGCTCCGGCAGGACCCTCCGACGGTCAAGTTAGTTTCCGGCCAACAGTAATGGAGTGCTCGGAATGAGTTCCGGAGCTTAGAGATGTGGAGGAGAGCTTAGAGAGTCGAGAGTTCAGAGAGCTTAGCCTTAGTATGTCGGGAGGGGTCCTTTTATAGCGGAGCTTAGTTGATGGTGACGGCTGTGCCGTCTGGCAGAGAGTCGTCGGGCAGCATGGAGTTTGGTACGGAGAGGAAGGCGTCGTCCGGTAGATCGTGGGAGCCATACCGGCGAGTCGTCGTGGGAGCCATACCGGCGAGGCGTGGGCCGCATGGAGTCCGGTACGGGGAGGAAGGCGAGGAAGGCGTCGTCCGTAGATCGTGGGAGCCATACCGGCGAGTCGTGGGCCGCATGGAGTCCGGTACGGAGAGGAAGGCGTCGTCCGGTGGATCGTGGGAGCCATACCGGCGAGTCGTGGGCCGCATGGAGTCCGGTACGGAGAGGAAGGCGTCGTCCGATGGATCGTGGGAGCCATACCGGCGAGTCGTGGGCCGCATGGAGTTCGGTACGGAGAGGAAGGCATCGTCCGGTGGATCGTGGGAGCCATACCGGCGAGCCGTGGGCCGCATGGAGTCCGGTACGGAGAGGAAGGCGAGGAAGGCATCGTCCGGTAGATCGTGGGAGCCATACCGGCGAGTCGTGGGCCGCATGGAGTCCGGTACGGAGAGGAAGGCGTCGTCCGGTGGATCGTGGGAGCCATACCGACGAGCCGTGGGCCGCATGGAGTCCGGTACGGAGAGGAAGGCGTCGTCCGGTGGATCGTGGGAGCCATACCGGCGAGCCGTGGGCCGCATGGAGTCCGGTACGGAGAGGAAGGCGTCGTCCGGTCTTGCCGCAGGCGAAGCCTAAACCCAATTTTATGAATATGTCTTAGATTTGAAAATTCTTAATTTTAGACCTAATATATTTTATAACCTTAATTCTTAATTAAGTTTAGGGTTCATAAACAAAACATATAAATAAAATTCAAGGATTTTAGGATCTAGGTTTTGCAGAAAATAAGATTTTAATTTTTGATTAAGGACGAACGTGCAACATCCCTACACATCATAAGAACACCCCATTGAATGGGAGGAGAGGGCCTTTAAACCCTTCTTTGTTCTTATGATTGGACGGCCAAGGGGAATGCCTTAATCAGAAACATGATAAATCTACAAAACTAGTTAGATCTATATATATATCACGTATATAAAAATTAATATAACTTAAAAATATATTTTGCATACATCTCATATATCATATCATGCATATTTTCAGATGTAAATTATCTCATAAATATCTAAAAAATAAAATTTAAATTTAATCATATCAAATTAAATTTATTCAAGACAACTTTGTAGAACTATTCTACAACTAATTCATCTATTATATCTCATATGAACAAAATTAAATAAATTTATTTTTTATTTTATAGATCTAATTATAATATTTATAATATCAAAAAATAATAAATAAATAAATTAGAAAATTATAATTAATTAAATTAAAATTATAATTATGCTAGACTACATATAGAATAATTCTATTCCTAGTCTAGTCATGTATCTTATACATCTTAGATCTAGATTATTTAATTTTTTTAATTTTTGATTTTAGAACTAATTACATCTAATGTGACATCTAAAATTTTCTAATTATTAAAATAAAAATATATTAAAATTAGATCTAATTAATTATGAAACCTAGCTCTGATACTAGTTGAAGGAAAAATCCTTTTTTCTCGGATTAGGTTCGTTCAGATCTGATTGAATCAAGAGAAAAATTTCAAAAAAATTTTCTCTTAGATCTAATTTAGATCTGAGACTCTTCAAATTTGATCTTATTGATCTAATAAAATAAAA
The DNA here is from genome assembly GCA_006176705.1 of Cocos nucifera. NCBI lineage: Eukaryota > Viridiplantae > Streptophyta > Magnoliopsida > Arecales > Arecaceae > Cocos > Cocos nucifera. Next base: position 20,271 of record QRFJ01001343.1, read on the forward strand.
TAAATTAAATTAAATCTAATTTAATTGTATCAATATTTTAGGTAATCCAATTATCCTATGATGATTTTGATGTTTGCCTGAGGTTCTGGATGTTGCCACGCAAGTGCCTAACCTCTATCGATATCCACTCGAGCAGGATCTAGAGATCTTCTCCTTCTCAATCTATGCTCCAAAAATTAGATCTGGATCTAATTTTGAAGGTCTTCAAAATAGCTTTTGAAGGTCAGCCGTTGTCTCTTGCAGTAGTGTTGCCTTCTTCCTTTCTTGTCGCCTTTCTCTTGCTTGGATCGCACCAAACTCGAGCCCAAGAACTCTTGGATGTGGATTGGAGAGAGAGGATCTAAAGGTGGCATGAAGAAGGAGGGAGAGAAGCTTTGTGGCATGGGCAAAGGGAAAAAGCCTCTCAATCTAGTCGAAGATAGGGTTTTTATAGATCCTACTACACCATGCAGTGCCACATCATCCCGATCAATCCAGCCCTTTGTACAATTAGATCTAAATTTGATTGATAGAATGACATCATCTGATCTAATCAGATTAGAGTTCCTCATAAATCTCCTTAGGTGGCGCCAAGACTGGTCAAACAGGACTCCTTGGTGCCACTTAATTTGAAATCATGAAGCAACCTGGAGTCCCATCTGTATGGGACTCCAGGTGTGATCCTCATGGGGCGCATGCCTCCCTAGGCATGCTCCCCCTCCCTTTCTACTTTTTAGTAGGGGAACAAAGCCCCATGTTCTCTCCTTTGGGTGCATGAAATATGGGCAGATGTCTAAGTATCAAAGGTCAACATTTGACCAAAGTCCAAATGTAAGCTTTAGTAGATGACGAAAAATAGTAGGTATTATCTCAAATTTATCTCATAAATTAAGACAACCCTTTTTTGATCTGAACAAGCTTCAGTCAGACCAAGTAAAGATTTTTGAGTGAGTCCAAATACATTTGGCTCAGTCGAGACAAGCTTTAATGATTGTTGAAGGAGAACATTAGGCTCAATCGTGTGCTAGCATGATTTTGTTGAACCTAATTGAATCTTATTCAAATCAATTGAACTGGTTTAGTCCAATTGATGATACCCAAATCCAAACCCTTGTTTGGATGATCTAGTTAGGTTTAGTTTCGTATGGTAATGGGATACATCGCGATCACTATCATCGACATCACCGAAATACCTTTCGATGGATCAAATTTTTTTTTGATTCAGACAACTAGTATAATCGATCATCCAAATCATTCTAATTGCTCCCAAAATCCACCAACAACACCTAACAGCATATGGTGGCAACCCATCAAAATTGAAAATGAACCTCTCGGTGCAGTTACCTATGTGATTAAGTTCCTCTATCTTGAGCCCCGATCGAATTAGGGTTAAGATGATCTCGTCAAATCCTAATATCCATCATATGAATTAATCATTCGATTCAAGTCCAATGTGAAAAATCCTAATAGAAACTCTTTCTATTATTTTACTTTGCCATGACCATGGGCTTATGGACTTGATTCTCATGATCATCATAGGACTGCTCCTTATCTACCGAGGTAGATAGATCCCCTATCGGTGCAATCCAATTCCTACAATAAACATGCTATAGTCAACATACACCTCAGGGTTTCGAATGGTTAGAAGATCGAGTTATGGTGTAGTCAAACTATAACACCCTCAAGGTGAACTATTGATGCACCTCAGGTCAAAGAACCAAACACACCACTGCAACTTCAAGCCAGTCATCGACAAGAAGATAGACTTCCTTATGACTACTCGAGGTGGTCACGCTCAGTATCCTCATTCTCTAATGAGTACCTATACTATCGCTTCGGTGTCTTTACACCATAGACTCAAGACTCATCTTTCCTAAAGAAGAGATCGTGCATCAATCTTTTGGATCAATCACCATCCTCATGATGATCCTACGGTCGAAAGCATTTTATGAGTTAATAATGAAAATTCATGTCTTAAATTTTCAACTCTTGAAAATATGAACTATCATTACCATTAACTCAAGGGATGTATCACAGACACTTTTAAATACACACTGCAATAGAAAATAATCTATTTTATTATTTATAGTCAAAATTATAAGTTTGCTCTTAGATGTGTATTACAAGTGTTAGCCAATTATGATTTCTTGGGCATATATATCTTACAGGGTCGGGGTTAAAGGAGCTCAAATTGGATAGACTTGTAGAACTAGTAGACCAAGATATTTTGGAAGCCATTTTGGTGCAAACAAAATTAGAAAAAACCTCCTAAAAATTAAAAGAAATCGGTAGACAAACCTAGTGAACAGAGAAAGAACAGCAAACTGCTTCAAGAAACTCCTAAGGATCAAAAAATAAAAGAAAGGTAAGAAAATGCAAAAGAATGGTTAGAAGACTAATCTAAATTGATTGGAGGTGTCGGAGGTGCAGTTAAAAAGGCAAAAGATGAGTGGAAGAAGGCATCGAGAACCAGAGAAATCATAGGAAGAATAAGACGAGATGCTCAAGCTCAAGGTAGATGAAGAGCGGAGAAGAAGAAATATGATAAAGAAAAACTAGGGCATGGAAGGAGAAGAAGGGTGTGCTTAAATAGGTAGAAGAACCCCAAGGTTGTTATGATTACAGATCATCCATGCCGAATCCCCGCCCTTCATGTGTTCCCTTCATCATAGTAGCGACAGACATCTGACAGAACCATTATAGCATCGTATAGTGGAGCTCTGCACTGGAAAAAATTTCAAAAGCTAAGGTTGTTTTGAGTCATTCAGTATTAAAGAAGCTTCCATGCTGGTTTGAATGGTCTAAAACTTTTTATCTCCTGAAGATAGAAAGCTAGAAAGGACTTCGGTGATCGTAGATGTTGATACTCCCTTTGTCCGAACTTCAAACTCGAAAGTAGGAGGACAAGTGTTGGAGATAAAATGGCACCCGCTGAAGTTCACTTGGATGTCTGACCTTGGCATAGTACCAATTGGAATCATGATGGCTAAGTCCAAACTTCAACCAAGTTGATTCCTTGATTCAGATAAATTTTGAGAGATTGGCTTTCAGATCTTGCACACCGGTCAACAATCCTCCCGACCTACTCTTGATAACTACAAACCTTGCCAAACTGTATTGTGAACTTTGGCCTAACGGACTTGAATAGTGAAAGTAGCTTGCTATTTGATTGCTTCCCATCCCCAACCCAGAATGGCTAGTAGTTGCCCCATGAATACGGGACTCCAACATTGTTTGACCTTGACAAGCAGACGACCTTAAGCATCAATTGAACTCTTCTATTTCACTCTGTAGATAATAGATCTCATCAATTTTGCACCAAGATCTTTGGCTGGATGAACTCGAGTCAGTAAGAGGACCTTGCCACCAATATGAGTTTGATATTTGACCTAAAATAAGCAGTAGTCACTTCACAAGTAATGAATCTAGTACTCATCCATCCTAGCTTCAAGTCGCCCTTGGATATTTGCCAAACTATCTTGAAAGAGCTTGACCATAGTCCTCATTGAAGAACCTGTCATCCTTTTCTGGCCTCTAGTCCTTCAAACTAGAGTATCTATGCCCGCTCTTGGCCGACTTTAAAGGCAACTGAGCTCCTAAAAACTATCAAGATAGCTCCATCGAGATTCAAACTCAGAGCCTAATCCATAAGCCCATCATCTACAACTTAAAAGCCAACCTTCAAGCTCAGTTGAACCAATCTCTAATTCCAAATCTCAACGTGAATACTATACTACCTAGCTTGGAAGCCCTTGATCTTCTATTTGAACTCTAGCAAACAATACTCAATCGCTAGTACGTCTGATATATGATCGCCTACTCTCAATAACAAACTTCAAGTAGTCCGAACGACCTTTTGACATTCTATTATGGCTATCACTATCATTCAGTTGCAGGCTCCATCTATAAAAGAGATCCTCTAGATATGTCTTCCTTTCTAAGCTCTTCTCTCTATTCTAATCTCCTGTGTACTCCATTTTTATTGGTCAGAAAACTAACTTGATCATTGGAGGATCCATGCCAGAGCCACCCACCTCTAGGCCAAATTTTGTCTTACAGGTCTCATCGATGAGATCATCTTCTCCACCTCTAGCAAACTCCGATGGTTATCCATTTTCTACACCAACACATCATATGCTGTGTTTTATTTTTTGTCTAAGATTATGATGAACCCCATAGATTAGAGCTATGGGTTTATGGTTATGATGAGATCATACCTATAAGACCTAAAACTTTAAAATCCTAATCTAAAATATTTTCAGATGATGGAATATTGAGTTGGGGATCAATATTTTCAGAAAGACTGGCACATCCTATGTATATACTCGATGGAAAGGATGATTGATCTCACAATCACTTGTGTAAGATACTAATACAAGGATATGAGTGCTTATTAGAGAATGATTTCACTAAACTAATCTGACTTGAGAATATCTGATGGAGTCTTACTTGCTTGTTAAAAAATATTTCTCATCGTGGGATTTGTGCATGCAATCCTTTGACCTGAGACTGCCATAGAACCTTGTATGCATGAATCCATATTTTAATTCATACTCATTCATGACTTAATCATATATGGGGTGTTCTAGATATGGTGGATTATATATGAAGGTTGTAAGTAGGTCAACAAGAAATCGATCACTTCTAGTAAGAGGAGATCGTATCTTACTTGCTTCAATCGAATGATGATTTAGGAAGACTTTGATTAAAGCATAATGAACAATAGAAGTGATTTCTAATATTTTATTAATCAGATTATCATTATAAAATTGAGAAAAATATGAATATAATATTGGATTTGATATGATTTCATATTCATAGTCATATTTAAGATGTAGAGTGATCGCAGGATTGAATTGCATAGCAACTTACCACTGAAGAGTATTTTTGATATTTTCATCAAAATTTTATATCTTTCAGATAGACTTGATATGTTGCTAGGTGTCAATCTTATTTTGTGGGTTCGATCAAATTAAAGAGTTTAATTTGATCATCAATTAGAAAGGATTCTGATTGTTCGAATTAGGTCAACTCATTTTGACCTAAATCGGTTAGATTCGTTTCTAATCAAATTAGGTCAACTTGCATCCAAACCCACTACTGGCTATATATGAAATCCAATGGTCATACACAAAGAAAATTGATCAAGGGTCTAATTGGATTAGATCATGTTTGCAAGTTGAACATGCTAGCACGTGTTGTAAATCCTAACTTCTACATTCGAATCGGATTCAAATTTAGTTCTAGCTTAGGCTAATTAAATCCAATTTAATCCAAATCATATTTGGGTTCTTAATTAAGTTGACCCTTGGCTAGTTGACCAAGGGATTGGGCACCTCATTTCAGAATTCCACATGCCAGGGAATCTCTCTCTTGGCGCATGAGGAGTGTTTGGTGCGCAAGGGTTATTGACGCATGTTTTAATATTGGTGCCACATTCCTTTATGCTTATCCATTCCATTATTTCATGTAACATATTTATGTGTGGACTTTAGATCTTTGAAGGGCACAAAAGACTCCTTCTGCAGATGAATCACTTAGGTGGTTATCTGGAATTTGGATAAGTTTAAACTCTTAGGCACCCCCCTCCCTTTGTTAGCACCACTTGGACCAAGAGTCCAAGTGGTTGAGGACTTTATTTTTTCCATGCCACATCTAAGAATGGTGCCAACAATGAGGGCCATCAGATGGTGTTCTCTTCTTATCTCAATCCTTCAAATATTTGGTGCCATATTTTTATGCATCGCGATACTTTGGAAAAACTACATAGAATTTATTCCAAAGAGTCCTTCTGCCTAAAGCAACTCTTGAAATTATTTCATAGCTTTCCACGTATCATGATAAATTAAATGGGGTGTGAGTACCTTGAATGGGCATGAGAAATTTGATCTGGTGGGATGTGAGAATTTGAATTGACACCCTTATGTACATTATAAATAGGGGTGTGAATCGGGGATCAATTCACTCATCCTAATCCTTTCTTTCTAACACTTCTCCCCATTATCCAATTACTTTCTTCTTTCTTTTGCTAAAACAAGGTCCTAATAAGAATAAATTGTCTTCTTTAGGATAAGGGTCTCAGAAGAAAATTAAGAAAGATAAGGAGAAAAGAAAGAAAGAGAAAGGGAAGGCTAAAAGGAAGGAAGCAAGGCTAAAGGAGGTTTTGCACAACTGAATTCTTGGAAGAAGAATTCAATTCAAGGAACCAATTAAAGAAATGAGTTAGAGGCTTGATCAAGTCTCCATGTGGATTAACGTTGGAGGATGAACACATGGGCACCTAGTGGAACCGCTATCGAACCTCTGCCAAAATTTTGACTCAAGTTAGGGTTTAGCGATTCAGGTATTTTCTTATATCCTAAAATTATGTTATAAATATATATTATATAATTTTAATTTAATAAGAAGATCCTAAGTTAGGATTTGATTTTTAGATTTCATTAAAAATGCTTTGAAATCCATGCTTCTGCCTTGGTCATCAAATTCTATACAATTAAGAGATAAAGATCATGACAATATAATTGGGAGGTTTACTTGCCAAAGGGTAATCCACTAATAGACCACCATTTTTTAATAATATAAATTACATATTTTGAAAAGCTCGCATAAGAATCTTTATTCAAGCTCTTGATTATGATATATGAATTATCATAATCAATGGGCTACACACACCCACCATTATAGTCAATGGCATTAGCACACCCAAATCTAAAAAGGATTGGAGTGATGAAGATAAGAAATCAATTCAGCTAAATGCCAAGGCTATAAATGTCTTATATTGTGCCTTAGATGCAAATGAATTTAACCAAATTTTTACTTATAATTCAATAAAAGAAATTTAGGATAGACTTGAAGTTACTCATAAGGGCACAAACCAAGTAAAAAAATTAAAGATTAACATGCTAGTACACCAATATGAGCTTTTCAAAATGAAATCCACTGAATCAATCATTGAAATATTTACACGCTTCACTGATATAACTAATTATTTGAAAAGTCTTGGAAAAATTATACTCTAATAGTGATTTAGTGAGGAAAATCCTTAGGTCTTTGCCAAAGTCATGAGAAGCGAAGGTCACCACAATATAAGAGGCAAAGGACTTGAATAAGCTGCAATTGGAAGAGTTGATTGGATCATTAATGATGTATGAACTAACTATAAAGCAGCACAATGAAGATGAAGGCCGAAAGAAGAGGACCATCACCCTCAAATATGCCATAATTGATGAAGAGGAAGATGAATCAACAGATGAAAATGATGAAGATGAGGACATAGCACTGATTACAAGAAAATTCAAGAAATTCATAAGGAGAAGAAACCAAGGTTTCAAGAAGAAGCCTCTAATCAAAGATGAATCAAGTAAAGATAAGAAAAAAAATGGAAGCAGCCATTTTGCTTTAAATATAGAAAACCTGGACACTTCAAGGCTGATTATCCTAACTTAAAGAAAAGCTTCAAGAAGATCAAGAAGAAAATAATGATTGCTATTTGGAGTGATAGTGATGAATCCAGCTCAGATGAAGAAAGTGAAAATATAGTAAACTTGTGTCTCATGGAATAAAAGGATGAGGCAAACTCCAAAATCATCCAGATTTTACTTTTAAGGAATTACAAGATGCATTTCATGATTTAATGAAAGAATATCAAAAAATAACTAGTAAAAATAAAAATTTGAAAATAAAGACTGAAATCTTATCCAAAGAAAAAGAAGAAATCTTACAAAGAAATAAACTCTTAATAGAAGAAAATGACTCATTAAGAAAAGAAGTCCAAATGCTAAAATCTTTGGTTGACAAGTTTACATACAATTCTGAAAACTGAAAATGATTTTGAACAACCAAAAAGCAATTTATGATAAAGCTGGCATAGGCTTTATTCCTAATAGGAAACAAAAATTCTTAAAAAAAATTTACACTAGCTTATCATCATCACACTATATTTCACACTTTACTTGCTTCAGCTATGGTAGAGTAGGACATAAAGTATATGCATGCAATTTAAGAAAATCTGATGGAAATATAGTTAAAAAAATTTGGGTTTCTAAGAAAATCATAAATGCTAATCCTAAATGATCCACGAAGACTTGGGTACCTAAATTAGCCACTTAACTATTTTATAAGAATGTCTTGCAGTTGATAAAAATGAAAGAGCTTGATATCTAGATAGTAGTTATTCAAGACATATGACTGGTGACAAAGAATAATTTATCACTCTTGAGGAAAAGAATGGAAGAATAGTAACCTTTGGTGATGATGGAAAAGAGAAAATTATTGGAATTGGCAAAGTAAAATTCACTCCCTCAACTTTCATTGAAAATATTTTACTTGTTGATAACTTAAAGTATAATTTATTAAGCATAAGTTAATTATGTGACAAAGACTTCAAAGTCATATTTGAATCTTGTTTATGCATAGTAACTAGTCTCTTTGATGATAGTATCAAGTTCATTGGATATAGGCATGAGAATATTTAAATGATTGATCTCGATGAGATAGCCATGAAGAGTGGCCAATATCTTATTGCTAAAAATACTAAAATAAAAAAAAAAATACTTGACTATGATCGTAGATTAGGTTATGCGAGCATGCATACTTTATCAAAATTGATTGCAAAAGACTTAATTAATGGTTTGCCTAAATTAAACTTTGAAAATGATTATATTTGTGATGCATGTCAATTTGGTAAACAAACTAGGAAGAGTTTTAAATCCAAAAATATCATTTCATCCTCTAAACCTCTTGAATTAATTCACAATATGGACTTATTCAGATCTATTAGGACCATAAGCCTAGGAGGAATGAAATATAGACTTGTGATCATAGATGATTTTTCTTGCTTTATTTGGATTCTATTTTTGGCACACAAAGATGAAGTATTTTCTATTTTTTCAAAATTTTATAGAAAACTTTTAAATGAAAAGAACTCTAAAATTATTAAAATCCAAAGTGACCATGGTATTGAATTTGAAAACCAAAACTTTAAAACTTTTTATAATGAAAATGAAATAGAATATAATTTTTCTACTCCAAGAACACCCCAACAAAAATGGTGTTATTGAGAGAAAGAATAGAACTTTGGAAGAAATGGCTAGAACTATATTATGTGAAGAGAGTCTTCCAAAATATTTTTAAGTTAAAGCTATTAATATTATTTGCTATATTTTGAATCGTGTTTTGATCCATCCCATTCTCAAGAAAACTCTTTACAAGCTTTGAAAAGATAGAAAATCTAATATTAATTATTTTCATGTATTTGGATGTAAACATTTTATTTTGAATAAAAGAAAAGACAAACTTGGAAAGTTTGATGCTAAGTCTGATGAGAATATCTTTCTTGGATACTTCAGATCAAGCAAAGCATACAAAGTCTTTAATAAATGTGCCTTAATTGTTGAAGAGTCTATTTATATTGCCTTTGATGAAACTAACAATCTTTCATCAAGAAAGGAAAATTCTTTTGATGATGATGCATGGAACTTAAAAAAAAGAAGTAAAAGAACTTAATTTGGAAGACAAATCCAATCATAATAAAGAAGGAGAGTCAAATGTCAATGATCATGAAGAAATCCAAGAAGAAGGTATAAACCAAAAGTACCAAGATTTATCCAAAGACTGGAGGTATGCTCATAATTATCTTAAAGATCTTATAATTGGTGATCCAACTCAAGGTATAAGAACTAGATCTAATTTTAGAAAATATGATGATTATCTTGCTTTTGTTTCTCAAATAGCATCTAAAACTATTGAAGAAGCTAAAAATGATCCTAATTGGTTAATTACTATGCAAGAGAAATTAAATCAATTTGAAAGAAGCAAAGTTTGGACACTAGTTGATAGACCTCTTAATCATCCAATTATTAGCAATAAATGGGTATTCAAAAATAAACTAGATGAAAATAATAATATAATAAGAAATAAAGCAAGACTAGTAGCTAAAAGATATAATCAAGAAGAATGAATAGATTTTGATGAAACTTATGCATCTATAGCTAGATTAGAAGCCATTAGATTGCTACTTGCTTTTGCTTGTTATATAGATTTTAAATTATGTCAAATAGATATAAAAAGTATATTTCTAAATGATTTTATTGCTGAAGAAGTTTGTGTAGAACAACCACCAAGTTTTAAAAATTATGCTTTCCCAAACAATATTTTCAAACTTAATAAAGCATTGTATGGTCTAAAACAAGCACCAAGAGCATGGTATGATAGATTAAGCAAATTTCTGCTCAATAATGACTTTTCTAGAGGTAGTGTAGACACTACGTTATTTTTGAAAAGAAAAAAAATTAGATCTACTTGTTGTTCAAGTATATGTTGATGACATTATCTTTGGTTCTACTAATAAAAATCTTTGTCAAAAATTTACCAAGTTGATGTAGGATGAATTTGAAATGAGCATGATGGGAGAGTTAACATTCTTTCTTGAGCCCCAAATCAAACAAACAAAGAAAGATATTTTTTTTCCCAAACCAAGTATATTCTAGAAGCACTAAAGAAGTTTGGGATAGAGAATGCAAAGGCAATTGGCACACCCATGAGCCTATCATGCAAATTGGATAAAGATGAACATGGTAAGAGTATCAATCAAAAACTTTATAGAGGTATGATTGGCTCTATGATGCCCTAGCCCAATCGAGCCTAATCCACTTGATCCTAACCCCACCATAGCATCAGTCTCAAAGCAGTAAAAAAAAAGAAGCCATGCTAGGAATACCGTGGAAAAGGGAAGAGAGTCCAAAAAGGACTCATCTTCCATTTCTCTCCAAATTCACCAAACAATGCCCGACTTTGAGCTGGATTCTACCATCTTCTCGGCTCTATTTAAGAGCCCTTCCACCCTCTCTTTGATTCTCTACCAGAAAAGCCCAGATTTGGATGGTGTTCATTGCCAATTTGCCGAGTTCTTCATGGGTTGTTTTTAGAATGCTACCGCAAGTTCTCACCAAAAGAATAAGGTAAGGCCTCCCTGATCTTTTGAAAGATCTTCTCCCCATCCTCCCTAGCCCATAGAGCATGGACTTCTACTAGCAAACCGATGGATTTCTTTTTGAAAAATCAAGTTTTCAAATTTCTTGTTTTTGTTGATTTATCCTTTGGATTTTTTTCCATCATCATCGATCATCGTCGATCATTGGAGCATGGTGGCTGTCACCGTCGAGAGGTGCCCCTCCGGCTGTGGGTGATGCTGGCCAGGAGGAGACCTCCCTTAGCACTAGGAACAAGGAGAACGAAACCCCCTATTTCGTGAAAAAGGAAAAACAAAAAAGAAACAGAGGATGCGTTGGTCCTCTGTTCTGTGAAGGCAAAGCCCAAAAAAAAAAAAAAAAGAAAAGAAAAGAAAAGAAAAGAAAGAAAGAAAGAAGAAAAGAAAAAAATAGTAAAGAAAAAAGAAAAAGAGAAAAGAAGAGAGAGATTTTCTCTCTCTTCCCTCTCTCCCTCCTTTGAGTCTGACCCTACTTTCTCTCTCTAGAAAATTTATTTTCTCTCTCTCTCTTCTCTCTCCTATTTTCTCTCTCTAATATGATTATTGGAATTTTTAAAAAAAGAGAGAAAGAGAAAGCAAGAAAAGAAAAAGAAAATATACTTTCTCTTTCTAAAATTTTCTTGCTCTAAAATTCTCTCTAGATGCTTGTTTTTTGTAATTTCTCTCTCCTAGGATTTTTTTAGATCTTTAAAAAGATTGATGATGAACTCGATTTCGATGGGGCCTATCTTCTTCGAACGATCCTGATGAAGGGGTCCTGATTTGTGATCGTCGGACGGCATACCAGCACCCATCCTGATTAGATCGAACATCATTAGATTTTATCATCTCTAATTTTACTAAATTATCTATGAAATAATTTTATTATGATTTGATTTAAATTATCTTGATCTAATTGATCAAAATTTTTGAACCATATCACCTAAGTAGTCTTGATTCATCTTCATAGTTTCTCTCTCATTTGAGCTTCTATCTCCACTTGATTTATGAACATAATGAAAGATTCTTGATCTTACCATTTCAAATTTGATTTGACCAAGATAAATAGACTCTAAAATATCTATTTTCTAGTCTAATCTTGATTGATGAAGTTAAGATGATCAGACTGATCTGGATCATTAGACGTGACTGTCGTCAATCTATCTTTTCAAATTAGTTATATCCTTTCTAATTATTGAAATTGATCATCTATAGAATTGTAGATGTCTAATAGTGGGATACTGCAATCTAATCTATGAACAGAAGATTTTGAGAAGAAATTGTAAGAATGATATGGATTTATTGAAATGCATATCAGGTAAGTAATCTTTCACTTTTTCTAGATTTATCAGTAAATTATAATATATGTTCTTGGCATGATTTATGAAATGATGCATGAATCGATGAATGATATTTTGATCTTTGAAAGCATCTTATTTTTGAAATGTTATGATAAAGTATGATTGAAAATATTGATCTTATTTTGTATTACACTTGATTGATTTCGATGCCACATGATTATGTACATTCTTAACAAACTAAAATAAGAATCATGAATTATGAAAAAAAATTATGAATTAAGATGTTTCGAACTCTCAGCCTGATTATGTAGAGGATCCTACCAATGAGGACTAATACATTGGTAAAGATTTAGTCCTGAAGGTCTATGTCGTCAGTAGACCAGCGACAAACTGCCAGCAGACCAGTAATTCCAAAAAACTTTACTGCTAGATGATTCATAGCTCACCCCAAGATGATACGTGGTGTTATGATCTTGCCATAGGGATAATGCGGTCATAGCTCATGGGTGATGAGATTAATTAATGAGAATTTGATAATTTAAAAGAAAACTAAATTTTTGAAAGAAACTCAAAGAGATTAAATTTGGCATGATAGTAATTTAAAAATATTGTATCATAAAAATTGATTTTGAACTGATGAACTCTATATGTTTATTTTCTATAAGTAATGATTTATTTGTTTGATGAAATCTAATTAAAGTAATCATTGCTTATTAGGCTGTCTAGCTCATTATCCCTATTTTTATTATTTTTTATAGATCTCGAGAATCTAGATGATATGAGAATATGTATGAGAGAGTGATGAAGTAGAATTTTGATATTTATATTTTAAATTAAAAATTTTATTGAAGCTGATGTAAGATATTTTGAACATTATGGGATATTAAAATTAGATTTTAATCAGTTAAATTTTGGATTTAATTTATTGATTAATTATTCTACTGTTGCTTTATGATAGCATGATGAGATGCCTTGCATACTAATGGAAAGAGTTTTCTATGATGATGCAGTAGATGCCATGACCCCTGGCTTGTGATCTTGGATCGAAGGCATGACAATTAAAGTAGTATCAGAGCATAAGTGGACAAATTACGATACTTAAAATCGAATATAGGATGAGTGTAGGTGGATAGACACTAGAGACATTAGGATGTTGATCAACGATGATTACAGTATAAGTTGTCTTTATGATTTGTGCCTAAGCTTTATGATTAAAAATAAAAAGATCACTTAAGAATAATTATTTAGAGGATTTGATATATGATTGATAATCTATGGATCATGTTATGATTATTTGAATTTTGATCTAAAGAAGTTGCATGAGGATTTATTATAAAATTTTTGTTATGATTATTAATTTGATTTTTAGTTGTTCAAGCAAATTATATGCTCAAATTCGATATGCAGGTAATACTATAATATTGCTCTTAGTTGAGAAGTTGATTAATAGAGGCAAGGCAAAGATTCAATTATAAAGTATTGTTCTAGATTAGACTAAGAAAATCTTTTATGATATCTAATTAGATTTTTTTAAAAAAATTGAACTTGGTATGTGGATTACGCATAAATTGGCATAAGGGATTTGATTTTAAGAGACTTGGATGATTGTTATGAAAGGATTTTGAAGTATGTCGAAGATCTCGATGGAAGAATCTCTAAAAGAGATGATTGAGATGATTTTACATATATGTTTTGATTTAAGTCCTAACTTGGTGGAGCATCAAAGGATTTTTTTCTTATTGATTTTACTTACAGGATTTGATAACAAAATTAAGATTTAATTCATATTGGATTAGTAAACCTATGTGATGGTTTGAATGTGATATTGGACTTGATGATTAATTAAGATGGTTGTATACCAGGCAAAAAGTAGGGATGAGAATCGAAAGATAATCTTTGGCTTCAATTAAAAAATTAAAATTTTAGATCTTTTTCACTTATAGGAAGAGGAATGATTTGATCAAAATTATTTTATAAATCAAAAAAAAAAGTTTCATTGTTAGATTAGAGTGCACAGTGAAAGCATGATGATCTGGATTATTGTGAGTTAAGTTAGCAATATTAATTCTTTGAGTCAAAAAATGATGATAGATGATTTTATTTGATTATCTCTACAAAAAATTCGTCGATAATGAAAATGACAATAATCTTGACTCTAGATTATTTTGGATATCACCATATGATTTTTAGAAGTAAATATTCTATCTACTATGTTAAGAGTTTTTAGCATCATGAGTCTTGATGAGTAGACCCTTGATTCTTGATTTTGGATTTAGAATATTTAGGTACATATTTTCTTCATCCTAGAATTGAATCTTATGCTTCTTCATTTGTCAAAAAGAATTTGAGATTATTTATCGATTTTGGATTTTGATCTTAGATTTTTATACTCAGATGTTCATCTATGAAGAGTATAGTAAATTTGTTTATGATCTTATGATAAACTGATCAAAATCATGAATGGTTAAGGATTTTGAGGTGAAAATTGATATCCTTATCTAGGATTAAGAGACCAATTTTGGTTACCAAAAAAACTGATTTTGATTATGATCAATGTTGGTGGTATTGACCTTTTCCTTATGAGATAAATTATAGATGAAGTTACATCGAGAAATAAAATGTTAAAAAGTTCAAGAATGAGATTAGAATAGTAAACTTCCAACTTTTGAAGGTGCGGATGAAATAAATTATTTTTGATTCTCGACTGATTTGGATATCACCATGTGACTCATATTAGAATGTTCTCCTATATTGTGATGAAATGATTAATTAAGAATATTTTGATAAAGAAATTTGAAATTCTTATTTAGAATTAAGATGATTGATTTTTTTCTTCCATTTATAAGAGATGGGTTCGATTTCAATCATCTATAGGAAGAGTCAAGTAATAAGGAATTGAACTTTATTTTAATAAGATCATGATTGTGAATCTTTAAGGCATGAAAACCTTCGATAGGAAATTTCAGGAACAAAATCTCTTTTAGGGGGGAAGAATGTGATGCCCCAGCCCAATCGGGCCTAATCCACTTGATCCTAACCCCACCATAGCACCAATCTCAAAGCAACAAAAAATAAGGAAGCCATGCTAGGAATACTGTGGAAAAGGGAAAAGAGTCCAAACATGACTCATCTTCCATTTCTCTCCAAATTCATTGAACAATGCCCGACTTTGAGCCGGATTCTACCACCTTTTCGGCTCTATTTAAGAGCCCTTCCACCTTCTCTTTGATTCCCTACCAGAAAAGCAGATTTGGATGGTGTTCATTGCCGATTTGTTGAGTTCTTCATGGGTTATTTTTGGAATGCCATCACAAGTTCTCACTGGAAGAATAAGGTAAGGCCTTCCTTATCTTTTGAAAGATCTTCTCCCCATCCTCCTTAGCCCATAGAGCATGGATTTCTACCGACAAACTGATGGATTTTTTTTTTGAAAAATCAAGTTTTCAAATTCCCTATTTTTGCTTATTTGTCCTTTGGATTTTTTTTCATCATCACCGATCGTTGTCGGTCATCGGAGCATGGTGGCTGTCACCGTCGAGAAGTGCCCCTCTAGTTGTGGGTGGTGCTGGCCAGGAGGAGACCTCCCTTGGCACCAGGTACAAGGGGAACAAAACACCCTATTTCGTGAAGAAGGAAAAACAAAAAAAGAAACAGAGGATGCATTGGTCCTCTATTCCGTGAAGGCAAAACCCAAAAAAAAGGAAAAGAAAAGAAAGAAAGAACAAAAAGAAAAAAAGAAAAGAAAAAAAGAAAAGAAGAGAAAGAAAACCTCGAAGCCTAACCCTACTTTCTCCCTCTAGAAGATTCATTTTCTCTCTATCTCCTCTCTCCTTTTTCTCTCTCTAATATGATTATTGGATCTTTTAAAAAAAAGAGAGAGAGAAAGCAAGAAAAGAAAAGAAAAGATTTTTCCTCTCCTCTCTCTTTCCTTCTCAACTCTCTCTACAACTCTCTCTATTTTCTCTCTCAAAAATTTTCTCTCCCTAAAATTCTCTCTCTAGATGCTTGTTTCTTTGTAATTTCTCTCTCCTATAATTTTTTAGATCATTGAAAAGATTGATGATGAATTTGAATGACCCTGGTGAAGGTGTCCTAATTTATGATCGTCGAATGGTATATCGGCACCCACCTTGACCAGACCGGACATCATTAGATTTATCATCTCTGATTTTATTGAATTATCTATAAAATAACTTTTTTTATGATTTGATTTAAATTATTTTGATCTAATCGATCAAAATTATCAAACCATATCACCTGAGTAATCTTGATTCATCTTCATAGTTTCTTTCTCATTTAGGCTTCTATCTCCACTTGATTTGTGAACATAATGAAAGATTCTTGATCTTATCATTTTGAGTATGATTTGACCTAGATAAATAGGCTTAGAAACATCTTTCTCCTAATCTAACCTTGATCAACGAAGTTAAGATGACCAGACTAATTTGGACCATTAGACGTGACTGTCGTCAATCTATCTGTTCAGATTAGTTGTATCCTTTCTAATTATTGAAATTGATCATCTATAGGATTGTAGATGTTTGTTAGTGGGATACTACAACCTAATCTATGAATAGAAGATTTTGAGAAGAAATTGGAAGAATGATATGAATTTATTGGAATGCATACTAGGTAAGTAATCTTTCACTTTTCTACATTTATCAGCAAATTATAATATATGTTCTTGACATGATTTATGAAATGATGCATGAATTGATGAATGATATTTTGATTATTGAAAGCATCTTATTTTTGAAATGTTATGATGAAGTATGATTAAAAATATTGATTTTATTATGTATTATACTTGATTGATTTTGATACCACATGGTTATGTACATTCTTAACAAACTAAAATAAGAATTATGAATTATAAAAAGAATTATGAATTAAGATGCTTTGAACTCTCAACCTGACTATGTGAGGACCCTACCAATGGAGGTTAATAGTTGGCAAAGATTTAGTCCTGAGGGTCTATGTTATCAGTAGACTAGCGATAAATTGCCAGCAGACCAGTGGTTCCAAAAGACTTTGCTGCTAGATGATTCATAGCTCACCGCATGATGATATGCGATGTTATGACCCTGTCGCAAGAATAATGCGGTCATAGCTCATGGCTGACGAGATTAATTAATGAGAATTAGATAATTTGAAAGAAAACTAAATTTTTGAAAGAAACTTAAAGAGATTGAATTTGGCATGATAGTAATTTAAAAATATTATATAATAAAAATTAATTTTGAACTGATGAACTCTATATATTTATTTTCTATAAGTGATGATTTATTTACCTAATGAAATCTAATTCAAGTGATCATTGCTTACTGGACTGTCTAGCTCATTACCTCTATTTTTATTATTTTTTTATAGATCTCTTGAATCTAGATGATACAAGAATATGTATGGAAGAGTGATGAAGTAGAATCTAGATGTTTGTATTTTAAATTAAAAATTTTATTAAGCTAATGTAAGATATTTTGAACATTATGGGATATTGAAATTAGATTTTAATTAGTTAAATTTTAGATTTAATTTATTAATTAATTATTCTATTGTTGCTTTATGATAGCATGATAAAATGCCTTGCATGCTTATGGAAAGAGTTCTCTATGAGTGTGCGTAATTGCCATGACCCCTGATTCGCGATTTTGGGTCGGAGGCGTGACAGGCTCTCTACTATATTTAACTACTAGTAGATCTGACATACTCTTTAGTATTTGCATATATGTTAGATTTCAGTTTAATCCTAAGAAATATCATATGATTGCTATTAAAAGAATATTAAGATATTTGATAGGAATATAAAACTTAGAATTATGGTATTCTAAGCAAACCTCAATTAATTTAGTTAAATTTTCTGATGCTGATTATGGAGCTTATAGAATTGATAGAAAAAGTACCTTCGGTACATGTCAATTCCTTGGGTTAAACTTAATCTCTTAGTTCAGTAAAAAGCAAAATTTGTTAGCATTGTCCATGATCGAGGTCCAATACATTATAGCCGGAAGTTGTTGTGCTCAACTCCTTTAGATTAAGCAACTACTTAAGAATTATGGCATTAAATAAAATCATTTTTATTTAAAATATGATAACATAAGTGCTATCAATCTGACTAAAAATCTCACACAACACTTTAGAACGAAACATATTGAAATTAAACATCACTTTATCAAAGAACATATTCAAAATAATGACATTGTACATGAATTTGTTTCAACTAAAAATTAATTAGTAGACATTTTCACAAAACCTTTGAATGAAAATAGATTTAATAAAATTAGAGGTGAGTTAGGAATGTGTAATCCTTTATAAATAAAAATTAACCTCAATATCATTTTTTCTCATATATTGGTTGGGTTCATCCCTTTTTTTTAAGTTTAAATTGAATTAAATTTAGTTCTCTGTTGGCTCGGGCTGGCTCGAATATAACTTCAAGCTAGCTTGGCTATTGAGCTAACCCAAACAGGGTTCAAGCCTGCTTGACGGTTAGGGCCTAGCTTTTTTATTTAAAATGCCTGACCTTTCTAAAACCTTTCACCATTCCAAGCCTACCCCACCTCAATCATTTTTTGGTTCCTTTCCAAAACCTTCCAAAATCCCATTCCCTCCCCATCTATCCCTCTAATCTACGGGAATCCAAGTAATGGCACTAAAGACCCACATGGCAGTCATGAAGAAGCACCGCATAGAGGAACAACCCTATGTCCGCTCAAAGAAAAAGAGAACGGCAAGCTCTACATCCTCTGCTTCTTCGAATCGACCTTCCATGGCTTCCCGAGTAATCACTGATGCGCAAGATCTCTTGACATTGTTGAGGCTGAAGGAATGGTGGGGTGCGCCTCCTTCCTTCAAGCTTAGAGGTGCGCCCCTTAGGGCACCTTGGCATGTGAAGATACTAGAGAGGAGGAAGAGATGTGGGAGACAACAACTACAATGATCTCTATTCTCTAGGGTTTACAATATATATGTATTATATACCTATACATGGACTGAAACCCTAATCTATAAAAAACTCTCGGGCTAACCCAATCTGAATGTACTCATCCAAACCCATGTACACCCATAGTCTGATCATGCACTTAATCCCATGGATCAAAACCTAATCCAAACTCTGAGTAGCCCCCCCATGAGACCCAAACCAAAGCCTCATGATCGTGGAGGGCAGAACCTCCACCCTAGGACCAAACCGATTCTAGCCCTAGGACCACACCTATCCTAGTCTCCTGGAGCCAACACTCTGACTCCTCCAGTGGCCTTCCAAGGCTTGGAAGCACCACTAATCCTAGCAATCTCCACCTTGGTGCCACCAAGTCTTAGCAAATCCGGTGTAACCATCTGCACCATCCTGCTGCCTCTAGAGCTGACACCATCCCATCAAAGCCACCTAGCCTCCTTAGCTACAACACTGACTTGTGCTCCATAGCTCCTAAGACTCGTGCTCCACCATACTTCTTGATCTCAAACTGATGTCCTCCTGCTCTGACCTCATGGTTGCAACACCGACCTATACTCCGCAGCACACCCAAATAGCTCCCTGTGCAAACTCCAACATCTTTGCCAATCATCTTCAACTGCTGTGCACCCGAAGACCTTTGGGATGACCGTCTCTATAGCTGAAGACCTGGTTTTCTCCTTCACACCATTCTAAAATTATAGGATTTCTTCTACTTGGCAGCTGCATCTACTTGTGAAGCCACCTCTCTGGAGCTCCACTTGTGAAGCCACCACTCCAGAACTCCACCTGTGAAGCCACCATTCTGAAGCTCCACCTAATCCAAAGTCCATCTAATGCTGTAGAAAAATCTGACTCTATCATCGAGTCATCCAAGGCCAACCACCCAATATTGCATTGCTAGGCCTACCGCTGCACCTCATACACCGTCGCTGCTCCTTCAGACCCTCTACACTCTACGAACCCCTCCAAAGCCATCTCAGATACCTCCATAATCTACGGGCACCTCCAAAACCTCTAGGAGCTAATCCAACTTCTCTAAATTTAGTGACTGAACCCTAAAAAATTTCACCCTAGCACTTCTCCTCTTCTGCCCCTAGCACCAACCATGGCTTCAGTTGCACCTGGAGGAACATCCTCCACCTGAATCACGACTCTCCCTGATGCTCCTGCAAAAGAAATCTGATCCATGATACTCCCGATTGCTAGAGATCTTTTGACGCTCCCTAAGACCTCTTGACTCTTTCTGAGACCTAATCCTGATCTTCCTAAGAAGCCTCTGACACTCTCTGCTAAGATACCCTCTCGACTGCTGCACCATCGAGCCTCTCTTAGCCCCTGTGTCTTTAGGATAGTGCTATTGCTGCACTCCAGCACTCCCTGCCTGATCTCTACACCGCTCTACAACCATCCAGTCCTAACCTACTAGATCTCCAAAGATTATCCATCTCCATCATCCTCAAGGCTCTAACTGGTCGCACCACTGAATGCATCCCAACTACTATTCACAGTCTTCCACCAAACTAAATAGTTGCTTCTTCAGCTCCACCTCGACCCTGAGCCCTTGAGTAATCTCTCCTCTGACATGCCAAATAAAACATCACTAGCAATCCAACCTTCACATATTTTTTCTTTTAACACCATGCAAAGCTGCATCCATAAGAACAATCACAAACAATAGAGAGAAAATCCAAAATAAAAGCCCCAAAACCCTTTGTTTTCTTTCTTTTCTCTCTCCTGGAACCTTCCAGGCTTTCTTCCTTCAGCTCCTTCTCCTCCCAACAAAAAAAAATAGAACCTGCTACCATGATCGCTCACTATTGCCGGCCGAGCTCTGCTCATGCGACCGTCGAATCCAGGCACCACCTCCACCAGATCTCTACCACGGCATCTTCCTCTTCATTCTGGCCAAACCAAAGAATAGCCGATCAGTAGCCATCGCCATGCCCGGGCACCGCCAGCACTGGATCTTGGTGCCACCACCGTCGGACCACCACTGTGGCTCCTTCGATCTTCATCCCATCCAAAATTTGATTTCGACGACCACGAACGATGATGCGATGATCTAATAGATGGAGACATCCGATGGATCCAAAAATCTACAGCGATGATCTTGGTGATGTTTGTAACATACTATCAAAATTTTATCTTAATTGGATATCATTATCTTGGTCGATTTAGTATAGGTTAGTTTCGACTGTTAAATGATAAATGATTGATCAAAGGATCAAATGGTGTTCGATTATGAGATAATTTTTTTTATAAATGATCTTGGCTACTACTTTAATTATTTTTTATGATGGTGATTATAAAATTCAACTCGTGAGATGAAGAATAATTTAAAACTAAATGTCTCCTAATAACCATTTTGAAACTTCACTGGTTGTTATGCTTGTGCTTTTGCAATATCTACTTAACATGTATAATTTATACAAAAATGATTTAAATTTTATTATCATCATTGTATAAAATATTTAAAATTATAATAAAAATTATTTAACTAAAAAATTAACTCATAATCGAATGCCGTTTAATCCTTTGATCGCTTGTTTCTAATTTAATGATCAAAATCATTCTATACTAAATTGACCATGATAACGATTTTTGATTGAAGTAAAACTTTGATAGTATGCTATGAATATCATCGAGATCATCATTGTAGATTTTTGAATCCATCGAAGGTCTCCATCTATCAGATCATCGCATCATCATTCGTGATCGTTGAAATCAAATTTTTCTGATTGATGAAGTTAGGGCCATCAGATCGAGATGATCTTTTGCGATGATACTCTATTGATAATTATTTAGATAATGAACAATGAAGATGGACATTAAATTTTAAAATTATATAATATTTATAAAAAAATAAGAAAAAAATTATTTTTCACCTATAGCAGTGGTTATCAAAAATTGCTGCTATAGATCAGATCTATGGCAGCGATTTTGGATAACCGCTGCCATTGATCTATGGCAACGATTCGATAACTGCTATTGTAGCTTAGCTTAAAAATCTTTAAATTTTTTCTTTCCTTCCATGTGCGCTCAATCTTTCTCGCTCTCTCTCTCCCCCTCCTCTTCATCGTCGGTGAGGCTCCTCCCCCCCGGCCGACGTCACCCCTCCTCCCCCCCGATCGGTGTCACCCCTCCTTCCCCCTTGACCGGTGGCGCCCCTCCTTCCCCCTCCCTCTCCGATCCTCCATCCCCGGCCACCCCTCCTTGCCACCCCCCACCCAGCCCCCCACCCCTCCATCCAACCCTCCCTCGGGCTCCTAGCGAAAACCCACCTAACGAACCCCCATCCGACCCTCCCTCAGCCCCCGTGAACCCTCCCCCGACAAACCCCCCTCCACCCTCGCTCGACCCCGCAAAATCTCACCCCCCCCCCCGCCCCTCCATCCGACCTCCTTCGGCTTCCGCAAAACTCCACCCCCCACAACATCACCACCATTCTGACCCTCCTAGCCGAGTGCGAAGCCTCCTTCGCCTCCTCGTCACTGCTTCCTCCCTCTGGCCCCCCATCCTCAACCCCCTGCTCTCTCTCTTTTTCCTCTTTTTCTCTCTTCTCTATCTCACTATCTTGCTTTTGTTTCATAGGTTACCTCTAGTGCCATCATCCTTCTCTAGCATCATTGTCGACGACCCTTGGAGCTTTTGAGATGACCCACTCTCTATAGCCACAGGTATAATTTTTTTAAAAATTTTATAGTATTATTTATTAATCATGTATATTTATAATAGTTTATAAAATATTTATAATAAATATTATAAATATTTATTATAAATATTATAATTATCTACATGTCATAGTTTTTGAACCATGCTATGGCAGTAGCCTTGGGCCGTGTCATGTCAGTGGTTTTGAACTATATCTGTCAACGGATTGGATTTGAATCAAAACCTGGATATTCAGATCCTGACCTAATTTTAATTATTGGTATCAGATCTGAATCTAAATACCCGATGGATCTATACTTGAGAGAGGAAGGGAGGGATCCGGCCTCACCATCGCTGACGAGAGAGATCGAGAAAGGGAGAGAGGGAGTGATCAAGGGGATGGCACATAGCTGAGTCGACTTGGATACGCAGCTGAGCCAGCTTGGGCCATGATCGAGTCAATTGGGAGAGGACCCTAGTCAGATGTCTCAAGCACGGAGTCGGTTGTCTCAAGCATGGAGCCGGCTTGACTTTCGAGCGAATAGAATTTAATATGTCATGATGTTATATTGATTAATGTTCATTAACGTTGCAGGTCATGATGGCACCGAAATGCCATCTAGCTTTCATCCCTATCTCTCGATGGGTTACACGTAGTTCAACATCTGAGGAGTAGTCAGAGCATACTCCATCCACCTCAACATCAGCTACTCAGAAACCTTCACCATCGGCATCTACTCCACCGACGACATCTACTATACCGATAGCTGAGCCTCTATCATCGTAGGCATCTAAGTGTACATTTTTATTATATTAGTATAACTTTATTTTTTATATAGTATTTATATATTTATATATTTGCATAATGTACTTGCATTGTAGGTGCATCATCCAGTTGAATATTTCACAGTCGCACACGTATGGAACCGTCAGCATTAGGTGATGGTGCAGTATGATGTGAAGGAGATGCCAATAGGGGAGACCGCATGGGAGATGCATTTTTTTTTTGGAGTACTTATGAGGCAGTCGGACATCATTACCGTAGAGCCCAAAGACTGGCGTTTGATGGATGATGCCATCAGGGATCAGGTATGGAAGGAGATATGGGTAAGTACATGAATCTTAGTTATATTTATGCATTTTATATATTTACACTATATATGTTTGATTAGAATAATTTTATAATTAATTTTTGATAAATTTATGCAGAGAAGGTATGACTTTTTCGATCACGAGAGGGCTCGAGATGCCCGACTGAAGAAGATTAGAGAGTTGTATTAAGATTACAAGATCAAGCTCCACAGAGGATGGCTCGAGCATTGACAAGACACTTGGGAGGAGCTTGTTCTCTAAATACAGGACTGTCCTTTGAGTCAGTGGGAGAGGATGGTTAGACACTGGAGGAGCTAGAAGTTCGAGGTAAAATTTCTAACTTTTGAATTTTTCAATATACTTAAAGTTTTATTTAAATATTTTTTAAATATTTATTATTTATTTGAATATTTGTTAGGCTACCTTCTATCAAAACTAGGAGAACTGTGTAGCTCAGGAGTATACATACACTCTAGGCCGCGAGTCTATGGTCAGTCGTGTGCATAGAGAGATAATTAATTCTAAATCTTATTAGATAAATTAAATTCATATTTTTTATCATCTTTCTGATAAATTTATTCTTTGTTATAGCTAATGAGAGATGGAGTGATGCCTAGTCATAGCAAGATCTTTCGATCCAACCGTATGGATAAGACGGGCAAGCTGATGAACACCACGATCGGATGTATTTTTGTAAGTATTAAATATATTAGTATATATGATTAGTATTATAGTATTTCTTATAAAATTTTATTTTAATTTATAATTACAGGATCAGTTAGAAGTGCTCGCAAGTGAGGGCTTGGATACCTCTGAGCCCCATGACCATCTATCTCAGGTCTTGGAGCCTAAGCACTCTGGAAGGATTCAATGCAGGCCTGGACACATGCCAATGAGCTACTAGTCCAAGGTGAGCATCTTCTCATAGACTTTCGATGTCATCAGTTGGGAGAAGCTTGAGGAGAAGTTGGCACGAGCAGATCATGCTGCAATGCGGGCAGATCAGACTGAGGAGCGTGCATCTCATCTAGAGGGCATCATGAGAGACATGATGTCGATGCTTAATGCGCATTTTGAAGTCATGAGCTTCGAGGATATGTTGGCCTACATTCTAGCTTCAGCTCCAACTCTGACTCCGACTTCAACTTTCGATGATGACGATGATGATGTAGATTTAGGAGACTTTTGATATATTTTATTTTTTAAAAAAAATATTATAATAAATTTTATTTAGTAATAAAATTTTAGTATTTTAGAATAATTTTTATATTTATTATATTTTCTTATGTTATATATCTATATTTATTAGATAAAATATATAAAAAATTAAAAAAATTATTTTTTTAATTATTTAAGATCTACGGTAGTAGTTTTATAACTGCTGCCATATCCATGCCAATCGCTACCATAGGTCTGGTGCTAAACGCTACACTAGACCTATGGCAGCGGTTAAGAAACCACTGCTATATTATCTATGGCAGTGGTTATGTAACCGCTGCCATAGGATATCTATAGCAGTGGTTACATGACCACTATGATGGATCAATCTCTTGCAGCGGTTTATAAACCACTATAATAGAACATCTATGGCAATGGTTCTAACAACTGCTGCAACAACCGCTGCCATAGGGCTACGACGATGGCTATAGTAGCAGTGGTTAGAAAACCGCTGCCATAGCCTACGACAGTAATTTTTTGGGCTACAGCAGTGATTAGAAACCACTGCTGTAGCCCTTTTTTGTAGTAGTGATCTTCCTCTCCTTTAGATACTGGTGGCCACTGCCATAGCCCTTTTTTGTAGTAGTGATCTACCTCTCCTTCAAATACTAGTGGGTCATCGTATCCAACACCTGCTACTCCATCATCACTAGTACCGACATCGACACCTGCTTTAGTAGCTGGAGAGCATCATCCTATTTCACCTTACACATCTGCTGTATTTCCTAGTTTCTCTATGAAATGTATTATGGAGCAGGTAGTAGAGCAGATTTCTAAGAAAATGGATGTCATGTTCTTAGATTTTAGACTTCAGATCACTCAGAGTTTAGAAGAGCAGAAAGTTTCATCTGAGGGATAGATTGATATGCCCAGTTAGCAAATTAGTAACCTATCTCAAAGGTTAAAAATTTTAGAAAAAAGAATAATGGATCTTCTGGATAGATTGAGCAATTGACTGGGGAGGCTGCAAAGATTGCTAGAAGAGTTGAAGAACTAGTTATTACTCAGCATGGCAGCATAGAGGTCATCATCACTACACTTTGGAGAGTTGAAGCGAAGATTGGTGACTTGGGCTCTTGGATTTTCCCTCCTTCCCCTAGCTAGCCTCAACCATCTTTTGTCAAACCCCCCCTTTCAATGCCACTATTAGACCCAGCATTGGTTTCGCCACCTCTCACCCCGGACCCTTTGCAAGAACTGGAGCAAACAATCTACACCTTCCATCTCCTCCTCTGGTCCCATCATTGAATTTTCTTCCTCAGACGTGGAATAGTCATCTTAGGACCTAACTTTATCTTATTAGTCTACTTACTTTTTGTTATGAAATGAAATCAAATATTATATTGTTTGATTGTATCTTTTTTATAAACAATACAAACATGTAATCATTATCATCTATCAATGAACGTTTATTTCAACTTAAATCTAATATTTGTAATGTTTGTACTGCTTATATTGCTCTATTAATTATTTCTTTTAATGTTGACAAAAAGGAGGAGAAGGAATATTTGAGCATATTAATTGAATCTTTAATTGAATTAAAATATCAATGGATAAAATGCACTCATTAAGGGAGAAATAAAATGTCAATGAATAAAATGCATTCATTAAGGGAGAGCTAATGAAAAAATCATATATCATGACTTTATAAAGGATACATCTTTTCCAAATAGCTTATCAAATCAAAAATAACTTGTGCATACTAAAATGTCAAACTTTACTCTGTATACTCTTTACCTTAAATAATTTTTTTAATATATATACTACAATATGCTCAATATTTTATCATCATCAAAAAAGAAAAAATTATTATCTCCAGGAATGATTTTGATGATTACAAAATATTTGAGCCTAATTTTATACTAATATTTTTCAAAGAATTTTTTTTAGAAGAAAAAGGCCATTGAAAGACTCCATATTCAATTGAAGATTTATTGAGTCAAATGAAATAATTTTTGAAGAATTTTTGGCACAAGAAACACCATCTCCAAAAATCAAAGCTAACCCATCCAAGATTCGAATCAGCCCTTGCATGGCACGCCCTTGTTTCTTTGGCTTGGCATGTAGTCAAGCCAGTGCAAAAGGGATCCAAGCCAGCACTCTTTGAGTGGTAGAAAAAGTGTTTCAATGTTCTATTGATCGAGCCAGCTTGAAGCATCATCGAGCTGGCTATCTCAGATCAACAGAAAAATAATTTTTTAACTCTATCGTTTGAGCCAACTCGATGCAAGTTCGAGCTAGCTCTCTCAAATCGATAAAAATGATATTTTTCAAGTCTACTATTCAAGCCAGTCTAAAGCAAAACTGAGTCAGACCTCTTAGTGCGACATAATAATGTTTTATAAAGAAATGCTGCTCGAGCCGACCTGAAGCCATACTTAAGCCAACTCAACATAGTTTGACAGGCGCAAAGCTTATTCTGCAGAAGTCTATCTTCATCGAGAAAAAGTTTCCAACAACCATTTTCAATCTCCAATGATCATAAATGGCCAAAATCAAGGTCAAATCAATCTGAGCATTAAAGAAAGGATTAAGGAACAAAAGAACTATGAGGAATAAAAGGGAGAACACCATTCAGCATTGTTTTATTAACAAAATAAAAAAGAGAGCACTTTGAGCATTCAATAACATCCAAGAAAGTTCACCAACTCTCATTCAATTCTTTCTTGAGCTTTCTAAGTGCATTCAAAGAGGAAAGAGAGCTTTTTTTGGAAGCATTTAAAGCATCTTCAAAAGAAAGCTTCAACAATAACAATCCAATCGAACAGGATTTTTATTATTATGTTTTCTTCTAATTCAAATCTATTATAATCAGATTGCACCAAACTTAGAATAGTTTGGAGGAGCCTTAGATAAAGACTTGCAAAGGTTTTGATTAGTTGACCTAGGATAAAATCAATTAGATTTATTTGTGAACCCGGTGGAAACAAACATCCTATAATTAGATGATTATACTAGAAATTCTTAAAGGTTCATTTGGAGAGTAGATGTAGGTGCTAGAGGTATACTAAACCACTATAAATATTTGTGTTTATGTGTGTGCCTTCTATCTCCTCTATTGCATTTATTTTCTGCTCTTTAGTAACTTTATCTTCAGCACAATTTCACCCTTGCACTGCTTACTATTACTAGGACTTGTTTAAAATTTTAATAATCCAATTCATCCCTCCTCTTAGGTTGTCTAGCTGGACAACAACTAATTATTTGAAAATCAATCTAAATAATTTGTTTAAAAGTTTTCATCATAACAATAGAATTGAAATTCAGACCAATTAATGATTTTCTTAAAAGTTTGATGTCACTTAAAGATCATGAAAAATTAATTTGAATTGCAATTAGCAAATTATTCAAGTTCAAAGATTTTCAGTTATCCTAAAATAAATTATTTCATCCTTTTTCTTAGAAAATATTAAATAATTTTTAAGTTTCAAAAATAGTTTATCTTTAATATTTCAATGATGTTTTCTATGCCAGAAAATTTAATCTTCTTAATTTTTTCTTATTTTCTTTTAATTTAATTAATCATTAATATATTTTTCTTAGTTTTATAAAATGAGCACACATTGAATCAATTAAATAAGCATAGAAATCAAATAAATAACATCATCAAACATACTCAATTTTTAAAAAGGATTAGATCAATAGTTCAAGAAGCTTCAATTCAAGAAAAGTTGATCAATTTAGATAGAAATTGATATGCATACAAGTTGAGAGTCAAAGATAATATTCAAATTAAATTTTAGAATAAAAAATTTAGTCAATTGGAGTAAGATAATCAAGAGTATCAAGAAGAAAAAATCTAGATGTAAGCTCTATTTTTTTAAAAAAATTCAACTAGGAAAGTTTTCAATCCTTAAGAAAAAACTAAAATATAATGCAACATCAAGTACTTAAGTTTTATGAATAGATATTTTACCTTTAAGTAGTTAGATCATGGCAAGTTTTGAAAAATTTTAATATTTAAGCATCTTATGGAAGAATGCCAAAAATCAGTTTCACTTTAATATTTTGCAATCAAATTGATTTATAGATAACTAAACTTCATTTAATTTAAGCTTCTCGATAGCAAAACTGATATGGAAAAGCTTAAATATCATGCTGAATTTCTAAATACTTTCATTTTATTCATAACATGATATATAGAGGAGAGCATATTGACCTTTAAAAATCAAAGCATTCAAATCATAGTATACATCAAAATTAATCAATCATACTAATATATGAGAACATTAAAAGGTATCTCAAGTAAGGATATAAAACCATATTGATAGATCTTTAGAAAATAAAATCAATCAAAATAACTTTGACAAATATTGATGGTATGACGTTAGGAAGGTTTAGATTATATCAAATATCATCATCCATCCAATTTTATTCCTAAGGCATCTATCCATAATAAATTTCTCTCTTCATTTTATTAGATCCTTGGTATACCTATAGAATCATTTACTAGTTTTTGATATCTAAGTCATCTTAGATCTATAGAGGTTAGAGCTTATGGTCCATTTAGAAGTTCAAATTTGTTTAATAGATGTTTAGCTTTTTTTTTTTAATATCCCATTCAAAAATTTTATGGCCAATTCTATTATATTTAAAATATTTAAATGAATAATTCTCAATTAAAAATTTGTTGAACATATTTTTGACAAACTTTTATTTTCTTATTGAATTATAACTAATTCCAAATTTGTCAAAAGTAGCTCTTCGATTATTTAAAATGGCTTGAAGCTTTTAAGATCCAATTATAAACTTCTGAAGCAGAAATTTTAAGATCTCAATCTCTTTCATTAATTTGGTATTTCCTTTCAAAAAAAATTTTAGAAATCAAAAACTTTTCTTTTTCTTTTATTAATTTTTTTAAAAATTTTAAATATTTTTCACTTTCATCCTTTAAAGATCTTTGTGATTTCACAAGTTTATCTTTTTCTTTAACTAGAAATTTTTTAAATTTTGTAAGATTTTTTCTTTTCTTAGTTAAAGTTTCAATTTGTTTCTAAAAGTTTTCATTTTATTTGGCCATGTTTTTTATATTTTTCAAGAGATCTTTTTTTCACTTAAAATTTTACTTTTTTGTTCATTTAAGGAAAGATTAGACTTTTTAAGTTCTTTATTCTATAACCGTATCTTTTTGTACTCATCCATAAATTCATTAAAAGCTTCATATAATTTATTAAAAGTAAATTTAGAGGAGTGTTCTATTAAAAATTATATCCTAAAGTTAATCATCTAGATTATAGATGATTGAGCAAACTATAATTTATATTTAAATTATTAATAAATAAAATTATTATTTTAGCTTTTCATCACTTTTGTGCATCTTTCTTTTATGAACTCTTTTATAATAAAGTTGATTCTTATCGTTATAGCAATAAATAAAAATTAAAATCGATCTTACTATTAATTAAGACAGTGATGAGTCAAGTATCGATTTTCTCAAAGATTGAAGGCTGAATTATATTCAATTTTAATTAAAAAATTTTTAAATTAATTTATTAGATAGAAATTTAAATAAATAAATTAAAAGAAATAATTAAGAGTTTAGCAAATTAAAATAGAAAGAAAGCAAAGAATAATAATTAGACTTTTAGAATTAATTAAATATATTCTAAAATTTTGAATCCATCTCTAGTAGGATTGTGATAATTTTTTTAATGCAATTTTTTTTTTATTTTTAAGAATTTAATTATTATTATAATTTATTTTTTTAGAGCATGAATTATATCTCTTGATTATGATCCATCTCTATGAAATCATAAATTATTCAGTACTTTAATTTTTAAAAATTTAGAACATGATTTTTAATGATTTTTCTCTAAAGTAAATTATTAAATTGAGTATAGATTGTATTTTTCGATCACAATCCATCTTAATGAATATAATTTATTTAGATCTTTAATCAATAATAAGCATGTCAAAAAAAATCAAGATCTCATACATAAAAAGATAAATTTTATTAAAAAGTAGGCAAGAAAATATGTTTGCATAAAAAGTAATTATAAAAGATAAAGAAAATAAAAGTATAACCCATGAAGATTTCATCTACTCTTGCAGAATTTAGCTTTTGAGCCATACATGTTTGACGATCTGCTTGCTCCTGGCATCTTCAAAGCTCCTCGGTGAAGGATGTAATAAGAAGAAAGAAAGAAGAAAGGAGGAGGAAAAGAGAGAAAAAGAGAGGGAGTAAGCTCTCTTTAGGGCTAAGAGGAAAGAGAGGTGGAGAGTTTTGAGGAGAAGAGTTGAGAGTTTTTGTGTGTTCTTGACAAAGAAGACTTGTCTCAGGGTTTTAGGTGTAAGATGATTTAAATAGAAGAGAAATTAGGGAGTTTTCAATAATTTTTGGAGTCCAAATTCAAGTTTGGCTCGAATTACTCATGATGTAGAAGTCTTGGCCATCAAATTTGCGATCAACACTCCAAAATCCATCAAAAGCTCAAGAGTAGCACTGGATTGAATCTGGGCCATTAGATCTCTTGATCTGGCCATTTTCGACCATTTTATCATGCATCGGAGATGCCTGAGATCTTTGAATCAGATTAGGAAATAGTCTTCGCCATTGGATCTTAACCAGCATTAACATCAACCATTGGATCACAAACAACTATGCCACTGGATAGCCTAGATCGAGCTCCATGAAGACTGCAACCAACTATAGCTCGCCACATCAGATGAAATTGCAAAAATACCCCTAAACACTGCATGAATAATTCTATGGACCCTTTAAGGGTCCACGCCTACTGAGTTAGCCATAGGTCCACTATGGACCACATGATTTTCTAACGTAAGAGTGACGTCAAGGCTGGAGGGAACTGGGCTGCGAGCTTGCTTTGCGCGTGGGCTTGCATTAGTCCGGGCTCTAGTGGGTTGCGGGTGCTGACAAGCTAGTTTTGCTGGGCTACGATTGGTCTGAGCCAGTCGGTTCTTTTGGACCGGTTCAAATTGAAGTAGTTGGCCTTTTTATTTTTTATTTTTTTGAAAAAATCTTTTGGCCTTTATTTCTTCTCCATTTTAGCTTTGATTTTTGTCAAATTTGATTCTTTTGAACTCATAAATCAAGCTCTTCACATTGATGAGTCTTTTTTTTATAAAATATTAATGAAAGATATCAATTCTTTTAAATAAATATTAATTAATATATATTTTAATATTTTTATTTAATAATTTATGATAATTATCATACCCTCTAACTTGAGTTTTACTCATTTTTGAGTAAAAAGATAAAAATTAGAAATATATACTAACTCGATAGGATGTAAAAGTTTCTTCAGGTCATTCTAAGATCAGTTGATATTTGGTTAGAGATTTAGGAGATACGTCATCGGATTATTAATTCTATCCCAAATAGTAGATAAGTGAAGAACATAAAATTTTAGAGCTTTTCTTTGATCAATTCTCTTTCTTTATTCTTTAAATTCTTTATTTTTGATATAGGCTAGAGTTTTTTTAAAAAATTTTATAGTCAGTATAATATTTTAATCTCTTAAGCTTTCTATCTGACCCATGTAGTGAGCTTTAGATCAATGACTTCCAAACCAGTTGGCTTTAAGGCACTAGGTATAGAACATCCCTTGGACTTACTGACTCAAGTCAAACAAGCTACAAGTTAAAACTAATTATATAATAAGGTTTTTTATATTATCCATTTTTTAACATAAATAACATTGCTTATTTAGGCAATGAGACCCAGTTACTCAATGAAAGACCAATGTTTAGAACTTACTTTTTTTCACTTTTTTTCATTTATTTTTTTTTACTCATATCCATATAAAGTAGATTTTTTATTGAATATAGGCTGAAAGAAGATTTTAGAATCACTCAGAAATTTAATATGTTCTAAACCTGACCATTTATTGAGTTGTCTTAATAATTTGATCTTTAGTATTTCAAAAATTCTCTAGACTAATAATCAATCATCAATTAAAATGCCTGAAAAACTTTAAATCAGCATAAAATCAGGTACATAAGACTAATTATTATCATATTAAGGACTTCATTATTTTATTTATCCTTCCCCTCTAACTTAATTTTTATTGTCCTTAGTGAAGGAAAGAAATAGAGTGTGATAAATGACAAGAAAAAAATAAGAAAAGAGTTCACCTGACTTAATATGTTCTCGGCTTGGTCTGGGTTTATTTGTTCTTCGTCTAGCATACGTCTATAATTCTTCCCTCAACTTAGACCTGAAAGAAAGGCAAACTAAAAATAAAAAGAAAATGCAAAAGCAAAAGCTAGGTTGCCTTCTAGTAAGTGCTAAATTTAATATTTTTAGCCAAACTTGTCCAAAAATTAATCCGAGTAAATAGGTTCATAAAGAATCATGGCTTCTTCAATAGGTTCAGTAGGTAGTTTCAAGAATAGTGTTAGTCATTGTCTATTAACTTTAAAAGTAACACTATTACTTGGATTTTCAATCTTTATGGCCCCATATGAGAAGACTACCTTCACTATATAATGTCCAGTCCATCAAGATCTTAATTTACCCAGAAATAGGTGTAGCCTAGAATTATATAAAAAAACTTTTTGTCTAGGTATAAAAGATTTTCTATTAATTGCTTGGTCTTGAAAAACTTTAGTTCTTTTTTTATAAATTTTGGCATTTTCATAGGCTTCATACCTTATTTCCTCAAGTTCATTGATTTATAATTTTCTCATTTCTCTAGCTGCATCCAAGTTCATGTTTAATTATTTAATGGTCCACATCACTCTATGTTCAAGTTCTACTGGCAAGTGACATGGTTTACCAAATTCAAGCCTATATAGAGACATTTCTAAGTTGGTCTTGAAAGCTATGTGATAGATAATGTTATACTTTTTTATCAATGATGCGAAGGATCAGTTGTAGAAATGTATTCTACGATCACTGATAATAGCTCTAGGGCTATGAAATCAGGAGAGGATGTTTTTTTTAAGAAATTTTATAACAATTCTACTATCATTGATTTTGCATAGGACTATCTTTACCTACTTGGATACATAGTCAACAACTACTAAGATATATTCATTTTCAAAAGATTTTAGAAATGGTCCTATGAAATCTATTCCCCATATATCAAAAATTTCTACAATTAAAATTGGATTCAAAGGCATCATATATTTCTTTGTGATCCAACTTATTTGTTGGTGCCTAACACAACTTCTACAGTATTCATGGGCATCTTTAAATAGGTTAGGCTAATAGAATCCACATTAGAGCACTTTAGCTGTAGTCTTTTTAGTTCCAAAATAACCACCACAAGCTTGGTCATGGCGAAAGAATAAAATGCTCCTAACTTCATTATCAGGGATACATCTTCTTATGATTTGGTCAAAAATCCCAAATGAAATACTTCACTTGAGAGAAAAATTTATTCCTGTCCTAAGTGGTCCAATGCATTGGAATTTGGCTGATGGCTAGAAAATTTACTATGATAGCATACTATGGTTCCGATGTCACTGATAGCAATTGTTCATCAAGAAAGGACTCAATGATAGGTGTTTTCTCAGTTGGTGTGATTGCTAGACGAGATAGATGATCTGCCACTATATTTTCAATATCTTTCTTATCCCTGATCTCTAGGTCAAATTCTTGCAAAAGTAGGATCCATCTAATTAGGCATGCCTTAGCATCTTTCTTCGTGTCTAATAGCTGAGTAATCAGTATAGATAATTACATGAGATTCCACTAAATAGAACATAAATTTTTTTAATGCAAATATCATAGCTATTTTTTTTTAATAGTTGAGTAATTAAGCTATGCTTCGTTTAAGATTCTGCTAGCATAATAGATCACTCGAGGTAACTTATCAATCTTTTGACCTAGAACAGCTCTTATGGCGTGATCAGAGACATCGCACATGAGCTCAAAAGGTTGAGTCTATACAAGTGGATGAATAATTGAGGCTGAATATTTTTTTTAAATTTTAAGCCAACATTAAATGTAGTAAATTTGACATCTTGCTAATAATTAGTTATGGTGATACTGCTAAATGATAAACCTATGAACAGTGTTAGAAAAGCAATTTTTTTATTTTGTCTGAGCATAATTCTGTTAGACATATTGATAAAGAAGCCAGAATTGGCTGACACTTGTAATACACTTCTAGGGGCAAAATTATAATTTTGACTATAATCAATAAAATGGGTTATTTTCTATCACATATGTGTATTTAGTGTCTGTGATACATCCTTTGAGTTAATGGTAATGATAATTCATATTTTCAAGAGTTGAAAATTTAAGACATGAATAATCATTATTAACTCATAAAATGCTTCGACCATAGGATCATCACGAGGATGGTGATTGATCCGGAAGGTTGGTGTACAATCGCTTCTCTTTAGTAGATGAGTCTTGAGTCTACGGTGTGGAGACACCGGAGCGAGAGTACAGGTACTCGTTAGAGAACGAGGGCACTGAGCGTGACCACCTCGAGTAGTCATTAGGAAGTCTACCTTCTCGTCAATGACTGACTCGATGCTGCAGTAGTGTGTCTGGTTCTTTGACCTGAGGTGCATCGGCAGTTCACCTTGAGGGTGTTATAGTTTGACTACACCATTACTCGATCTCCTAGCCATATGGAAATCCCTGAGGTGTATGTTGGCTATAGCATGTTCATTGTAGGAACTGGATTGCATCAAGATGGAATCTATCTACCTCGGTGGTAGAGGAGCAGCCCTATGATGATCATGAGAATCAAGTCCAGAAGCCCATGGCCATGGCAGAGTGAAATAATAGAAAGAGTTTCTATTTAGATTTTCACATCGGACTTGAATCGAATGATTACATCATATGACAGAAACTAGGGTTTGACGAGTTCACCTTAACCCTAATCTGATCGGGGCTCAAGATAGAAGAACTTAATCACACAGGTAGCTGCACCAAGAGGTTCGCATTCAGCTCTGATGGGTTGCCACCATATACTGCTAGGTGTCACTGGTGGATTTTGGGAGCAATTAGAATGATTTAGATGATCGATCATTCTAGCTGTTCGAATCAGAAGAGTTCTGATCCATCGAAAGGAGTTTCGATGATGTCGATGATAGAGATCATGACATATCCCATTACCATACAGAACTGAACCTAACTGGGTCACACAAACAAGGGTTTGAATCTGGTGATCATCAATTGAACTGATCCAGTTCAATTGATCTGAATGAGATTCAATTAGGTTCAAGAAAATCGTGCTAGCACTCGATTGAACCTAACGTTCTTCTTTTACTATCATAAATAAGTTGTCCTGACTGAGCCAAAGGAGTTTGTGCTCAATCAGAGGCCTTCACTATGGTCTGACTGGAGCCTTGTCCAAGTCAGAAAAGGGTTGTCTTATTTTGTAAGACATTACCTGCCATTTTTGGTCACCTGCCATTTCTCG
Source organism: Cocos nucifera (assembly GCA_006176705.1). Classification (NCBI taxonomy): domain Eukaryota; kingdom Viridiplantae; phylum Streptophyta; class Magnoliopsida; order Arecales; family Arecaceae; genus Cocos; species Cocos nucifera. Next base: position 56,778 of record QRFJ01001343.1, read on the forward strand.
TCCTTTGACTTTGGTCAAAAGTCTGACCTTTGACTGGTCAAATGTTGACCATTGACACTTTGACTTCTTGTCCACATGTCATGCACCTATTGGAGAGCTGGTGGGGGCTTGTCCCCCTGCCAGAACCTGGCAAGGAGGAGGGCGCACGCCACCCTTGGCATGTGCGCCCAAGTTGGAGGCGCCTAGGAGTCCCTGTTGGACAGGGACTCCATCTCCTTTTTGGATTCCAATTAGAGTTCTCCTAAGAACCAACTTTGACTGGTCTTAGGCACCATCTAAGGAGGAATCCAGGGGACTCTATTCCCACCAATCAGATTTAGATCTGATTTCACAAAGGGTTGTGATTGGTTGGGAAGAAGAGGAGTTGGATCACAGCATAGTCTATAAATAAGACCCTGCGCCCAACTCAAAAGTCACAATTCTCCATGCCCCAAGGCTGCCTCTCTCCTCTCCTCCATGCCAAACCATCTTCTCCCTCTCCTCTCCATGCCCAAAAGGAGTTTTGGATCCAGGTTGGTGCGATCCAGATGAGAGAAAGGCGACAAAAAAGCTAGAAGGCTGCGCTGCTGCAAAGGACGACTGCTGATCTTCAAAAGGAGTTTTGAAGATCCTCCAGATCAGATCCAGATCTAATTTTTGGAGATGTGATAGAGAAGAAGAGGATCTCTAGATCCAGCCTGAGTGGATACCGGTAGAGGCCAGGCACTTGCGTGGCTAGATCCAGAACCTTCCGCTGCATTACAGGATCATCAACGGGTAATAGGATTACCCACATCAAGGTAAATTAAATTTGATTTAATTTATCTAGATTTTATTTTAATTTATTAAAATAATAAGAATCAGATCTAAAATATCTTAGATCTGATCTAGATCAAAGAAAAAAATTTTTGAAATATATCTCTTGATCTGATCAGATCTGAACGAACCTGGTCCGGAAAATCAGGATTTCCCTTCAACTGGTATCAGAGCCAAGGTTCTAAAAGTATTTAGATCTGATTTTAAATTTATTTTAATTAAAAAATAAGTAATTTTAGATGTCACATGAGATGTGATCAGATCTAAAATCAGAAAAAATTAAAATTAAATGATTTGGATCTAAGATTAGAAAATATGCATGACTAGTTCTAAAATAGAATAGTTCTATAGAATAGTCTTGCATGTTTTCAATTTAATTTGATTAAATCATATTTTAGATCTATTTATTTACTATTTTTTGATATTATAATTATTATAATAACATCTAAAAAATAGTAAATAAAAATTATTTAATTTTAAACATCATATGAGATATGATTGATGCATGTCTAGACTAGTTGTAGAATAGTTCTACATAGTTGTCTAGATTAGAATTTATTTTGATAAGATCAATTTAAATCTAATTTTTTAGATTATTATGAGATAATTTAGATCTGAAAATATGCATGATTCGATACATGAGATGTATGCAAAATATGCCATGATTTAGATCTAATTTGTATATGAGATATATGATATAGATCTAAAACTATTTTGTAGTATTGCATGTTCCTGATTAAGGCGTTCCTCTTGGCCGTCCGATCATAAGAATGAAGAAGGGTTTAAAGGCCCTCTCCTTCCCATTCGATGGGGTGTTCTTATGATGTGTAGGGGTGCTGCGTGTTCGTCCTTAATCAGAAATCCAAAACTTACTTTCTGCAAAACCCTAGATCCTGAAACCCTAGGATTTATTGTGCATATTTTATTTATGAACCCTACTTAATTAAAAATTAAGATTATGGAATATTAATTAGGTCTAAAATTGAGAATTTTAGATCTAAGACATATTCATAATACTGGGTTCGGGCTTGGGTAGCTCAATTAGGTCTAAGCGGTTGATCAAACCGAATCAAGAGTTGGTTAGATGGGATCAACAATGCTTAAATTGACCAGCCTAATAGGATTAAGTCTGGGTCAAGATCGAGTCACGATCAAGCAAGACCTAATTAGGCTCAGAGGTTAGAGTCTGGATTGTAGGCTAACCCAATTGGTTCTGGCTCAATAATTTGGTGTCTAAGGTAAGTTTGGCACATACGATCGACTGATTTTTAATTGGAAGCTACTCGACCTGAATGCATTCTTGTACGAGTTAATGGCATATTCCTTCCACCGGTCTCACTTACCTGGCCATATCTGTTGACACAGTTCTGATCTTAAGGTGGTCAATAATCCGAGCTAACCCATGCCACTAGGTTAGTCATAATTGTTATGACTATGACAAGTCTAGTTTAATGAGACCTGAATCAATTCTCCCTAAGAAAAGATTAAGTCTGAGGTCTTCCACCATTGTAGATGTGCGGGCCCTTCCGAGGGTTGATTGTTCTCGACTGGATACAGTGGCTCAGTTGCACCGGGAAGATGCAACCATGTCTATTAGGCATTGGATGCTATGGGCTGGAGGATGAGTTGGGCTCAATATTTTGGATACGGTGAGAGACTCAATTAGGAAATCCAGTCTATGCAAATGGTGGGTCTGACTTAACTAAGGAGTGGATCAATATTTCGGATACGGTGAGATTCATGAATTAGAGACCAAGTTTGGGTGCACCATGATTAGAGAATCATTGAACAAGAGTTGTTCACTCATTGGCTAACCCATCACCAATAACTGTTAGGTGAGGTGATGAGTCAGTTGGTGAGACCGCACCACCCACTAGAAATCATTAATCATGGAGATTTTTGCATCTCTACAGAGGGAGTGTAGGGATCCGAGAAAATAGTGGGAGCTAATTTATTTAAAAATAAAATCCCTAAACAAATTGGTCAAGTCATAATTACAGTATCTAACTAGAATCTTTGACTCTCTATAGGAAAAATGTCTGCGTCCAACCCATTGGCACGTATCCTGGACACACATAGACTGACCGGAACCCAATTATAAAGATTGGCTCAGGAACTATAAAATAGTTTTGGGTTCCAAGAAGTTAACCCATGTATTGGACCAGAACCCTCTCGCCTTACCAGCCCATCCATCCACTGAATAGAGAGCATCTCTGAAAAAATGGATAGACGAAGATAATAAGGCCAAGATATTACATGTTGGGCTCGATGTCTGATGAGCTCCAGCGCCAACATGAAGATATCGGGACTGCTCGCCAAATGTTGGCTCACCTGCAGGAGATGTTTGGTGAACAGAGTCGCGCAGCCAAATATCAAGTCACGAAATGACTTTTTAAGGCTAAGATGCGTGATGGGCAGTCAGTCCAAGATCACTGTCTGATGATGATCAAGGACATGGAAGAGCTTGAGAAGCTCGGTGTGAAGTTAGACTTGGATCTGCAGAATGATATTATTCTGCAATCCTTGACTGATGCATATGGGCAATTCATCATGAATTACCACATGCATAAACTTTCAAAATTCCTTGGCCGAATTAATGAACATGCTGGTCACCGCTGAGCTTTCTATGAAAGGTTCTAAAGGCTCAGTTCTTGCTATGGAATGGACTTCTTCCAAAAGAAAGTCTTATTAAAAAAAAAGAAGTCTACGAAAAAGCAGAAGGTGGAAGGAGGAAAGAAGAAGAAGGCAGAGCCAAAGAAGAAGGCCGATGTCAAAGAAAAGTATTTCCATTGCAACAGCGACGGCCATTGGAAGCAAAAAACTGCCCTACTTACCTGGCCACCCTGAAGAACAAGAAGGAAGGTCCTTCTGGAGGTATGCTCGTTATTGAGTCTAACCTTACGATTTCTTCTGCATCCAGTTGGGTGCTTGACTCTGGTTCTAGTGCTCATCTGTGCACTTCCATGCAGGGTCTTGAGGATAGGATAGCAGGAGGCTGAGGGATGGAGACATGATCCTATGCATCAAAAATGGAGCAAGAGTTGCTGCAGTGGCAGTGGGAACATACCCTCTTCGATTACCATCTAGTTTAGACTTAGTTTTGAAAGACTGTTATTATGTGCCTGCAGCTAGCAGAAATTTGATTTCTATTTCATGCTTAGCACTAGAAGGCTATGTGATTACCTTCTTTAAGGACCATTGTAACATTCTTTATGAAAGAAATAAAATTGCAAATGATTTCCTTATTAATGGTCTTTATCAGCTACATATTGATGTATCCTATTCTAACTATCGAGCAAAATGTGAATGCCAAACGACCTAGGGATAGTCCAAATGACAAGTATCTATGGCACCTGAGATTAGGTCATATAGCAGAAGATAGGATCAACAAATTGGAGAAAAATGGGCTATTGAGTCCATTGACTTTTGAGTCATATCCAACTTGTGAATCTTGTCTTCAAGGCAAAATGACTAAACTTCCTTTTGTAGGACATGGGGAAAGGGCCACAGATCTCCTTGCCCTAGTACATACTGATGTGTGCGGCCCATTTGATGTGCCGGCTAGAGGCAATTTTGTCTACTTCATTATCCTTTACCGATGATCTATCTAGGTATGGGTATGTGTATCTTATGAGACACAAGTCTGAAGCTTTTGAAAAGTTCAAAGAATTCAGACATGAAGTAGAAAAACAAACTGAAAAACCCATTAAGGTTCTTCGATCAGATCGAGGAGGTGAATACCTTAGCCAAAAATTCCTAGACTATCTCAAGAAAAATGGCATAGTCTCTCAATGGACTCCACCAGGAACACCTCAACTCAACGGGATTTCAGAATGGAGAAATCGGACTCTATTGGATATGGTCCGATCCATGATGAGCTTCACAGACCTTCCTGATTTTCTTTGGGGACATTCATTATTAACTTCAATTTATCTACTGAATAGGGTTTCCTCTAAAATCATTCCTACCACACCGTATGAGATATGGCACGGTAAGAAACCAAGTCTGAGTCATCTCAGAATTTGGGGTTGTTCCGGCTCATGTCAAAAGACAACAAGCGGACAAGTTAGAGTTTAGGTCCTTCAGAGCTCGATTCATAGGATATCCTAAAGAGTCATTAGGATACTATTTCTACATTCCAGAAGACCACAATGTGATTGTGAGTCGACATGCCATCTTTCTTGAAAAATAGTTTATTCAAGATAGCGGCATTGGAAAGCAGATTAAGCTTGATGAGAAAGTCTCACAAGTACAATGAGCTAAGGACCAATTGGAACCAAATCAGGTTGAGCCAATAAGAACACTACCTCCTCCACCTCGTAGATCGAAAAGAGTTTTTCGTCCTCCTGAAAGATACTTAGGTATTATTTCAGAGAAAGTAGAGAAAATGTTCCTCGTAGGTAATGGTGCTCATGGTGATGATCCCAAAACCTACAACGAGGCGATATCAGATATCGACTCTGAGAAATGGCTAGAGGCAATGCAGTCAGAAATTGACTCGATGCACTCAAACCAAGTCTGGACCTTGGTAGATCCACCAGAAGGTATAGTACCTATTGGGTGTAAATGGATCTTCAAGAGAAAGATTGGTGCAGATGGAGAATGTGGAGACATTCAAGGCTAGGCTAGTGGCAAAAGGTTATAGTCAATGCGAAGGCATTGACTATCAGGATACCATTTTTCCTAGTGGCTATGCTAAAATCCATTCTGCAAAACTTGCCATTGCAGCCTATTATTGATTATGAAATATGGCAAATGGACGTGATTCTTAAATGGATATCTTGAGGAAGATATCTATATGGAACAGCCGCTAGGTTTCACATCCAGTGATACTGATCACAAGGTTTGCAAGCTGCAAAGGTCCATATATGGACTTAAGCAAGCATCTCAGAGCTGGAACACTCATTTCAATGATGTGATCAAAAAGTTTGGTTTCATCAAAAATGAAGAGGAACCGTATGTCTTCAAAAAGGTCAGTGGGAGCGCTGTTGTCTTCCTCGTATTGTACGTGGATGACATCCTCCTTATTGGGAATGATATTTCCATGATGACGATAGTCAAAATATGGTTGTCCAAGGAATTCTCCATGAAAGACCTAGGTGAAGCATCCTTTATTCTAGGAATTAAGGTCTATAGGGATAGACCGAATAGGATGCTAGGACTTTCACAGAAGATGTACATAGAGGAAGTACTAAAGAGGTTTAGTATGGAAAACTCTAAGAGGGGATTAATACCCTTCAGACATGGTATTCATCTTTCCAAGAAGATGTGCCCTAGCACACCTGAGGAAATAGAACGCATGAGCAAGATCCCTTATGCTTCTGCAATAGGGAGCCTCATGTATGCCATGCTATGTACACGACCTGATATAGCCCATGCTGTGAGTGTCACAAGCAGATATCAGTCAAATTCAGGTGAAAAACACTGGACTTCTATGAAATGTATCCTTAAGTACTTAAGAAGAACTAAGGATATGATGTTGGTCTTTGGTAACGGAGAACTCCAAGTCCAGGGATACATAGACTCGAATTTCATGTCCGATGTAGATAATGGAAAGTCAACATCTGGGAGTCTATTTCTATGCAATGGTAGTGCTATCAACTGAAAGAGTTTTAAGCAAACCATGATAGCAGATTCCACCATGAAAGCAGAATATATCGCTGCATCAGAGGCTGCGAAGGAAGCATTCTGGTACAAGAAGTTTGCTGCAGAAATTAGAGTAATGCCATCAGATGCCATTCCTCTTTACTGCGATAACAATGGCGCCATAGCCCTTGCTAAGGAGCCGAGGTCTCACCAAAAATCCAAGCACATTGAGCGGCGATACCACCTCATCCGCGATTACCTTGAGAAAGGTTACGTTGAGGTCAAGAGAGTCAACTCCGCAGATAATGTCAGACCATCGATTACCTCGAGAAGGATTATGTCGAGGTCAAGAGAGTCAACTCCACAGATAATGTGGCAGACCCACTTACAAAGCCGTTGGGCCAGCAGAAGATCGAAGCCCACCTTGAGAAGATGGGACTTAGACTTGTAGCCAATTGGCTTTAGGACAAGTGGGAGATTGTTAGATATATGTGCCCTAGAAGCCAGAATTGGCTGACACTTGTAATACACTTCTAGGGGCAAAATTATAATTTTGACTATAATCAATAAAATGGGTTATTTTCTATCACATATGTGTATTTAGTGTCTGTGATACATCCTTTGAGTTAATGGTAATGATAATTCATATTTTCAAGAGTTGAAAATTTAAGACATGAATAATCATTATTAACTCATAAAATGCTTCCCGACCATAGGATCATCACGAGGATGGTGATTGATCCGAAAGGTTGGTGTACAATTGCTTCTCTTTAGTAGATGAGTCTTGAGTCTACGGTGTGAAGACATCGAAGTGAGAGTATAGGTACTCGTTAGAGAATGAGGGCACTGAGTGTGACCACCTCGAGTAGTCATTAGGAAGTCTACCTTCTCGTCAATGACTAACTCGATGCTGTAGTGGTATGTCTGGTTCTTTGACCTGAGGTGCATCGACAGTTCACCTTGAGGGTGTTATAGTTTGACTACACCATAACTCAATCTCCTAGCCATTCGGAACCCTGAGGTGTATGTTGGCTATAGCATCTTCATTGTAGGAATTGGATTGCATCAAGATGGAATCTATCTACCTCGGTGGTAGAGGAGTAGCCCTATGATGATCATGAGAATCAAATTCAGAAGTCCCATGGCCATGGCAGAGTGAAATAATAGAAAGAGTTTCTATTTAGGTTTTCACATCGACTTGAATTGAATGATTACATCATATGACAGAAACTTGGGTTTGACGAGTTCACCTAAACCCTAATCTGATCAGGGCTTAAGATAGAAGAACTTAATCACACAGATAGCTGCACCAAGAGGTTCACATTCAGCTCTGATGGGTTGCCACCATATACTGCTAGGTGTCACTGATGGATTTTGGGAGCAATTAGAATGATTTAGATGATCGATCATTCTAGCTGTTCGAATCAGAAAAGTTCTGATCCATCGAAAGGAGTTTCGATGATGTCGATGATAGAGATCATGACATATCCCATTACCATATAGAACTGAACCTAACTGGATCACACAAATAAGGGTTTGAATTTGGTGATCATCAATTAAACTGATCCAGTTCAATTAATCTGAATGAGATTCAATTAGGTTCAAGAAAATCGTGCTAGCACTCGATTGAACCTAACGTTCTTTTTTTACTATCATAAAAAGTTGTCCTGATTGAGCCAAAGGAGTTTGTGCTCGATCAGAGGCCTTCACTTGATCTGACTGGAGCCTGTCTAGATCAGAAAAGGGTTGTCTTATTTTGTAAGATAATACCTGCCATTTTTGGTCACCTACCATTTCTCGTCCTTTGACTTTGGTCAAAAGTTGACCTTTGACTGGTCAAATGTTGACCATTTACACTTTGACTTTTGTCCATGTGTCACGCACCTATTGGAGAGCTGGTGGAGGCTTGTCCCCCTGCCAGAAGCTGGCAAGGAGGAGGGCGCACGCCACCCTTGGCGTGCGCCCAAGTTTGAGGCGCTCAGGAGTCCCTGTTGATAGGGACTCCATCTCCTTTTTGGATTTCGATTAGACTCCTCCTAAGAACTAACTTTGACTGGTCTTAGGCGCCATCTAAGGATGAATCCAAGGGACTCTATTCCCACCAATCAGATTTAGATCTGATTTCATAAATGGTTGTGATTGGTTGGGATGAAGAGGAGTTGGATCACGCATAGTCTATAAATAAGACCCTACGCCCAACCCAAAAGTGACAACAATTCTCCATGCCCCAAGGCTGCCTCTCTCCTCCTCCTCCATGCCAAGACCATCTTCTCCCTCTCCTCTCCATGCCCAAAGTAGTTTAATTGGCCCAGAAGCTAGAAGGAAAGATGACAGAAAGCTAGAAGGCTGCACTGCTGCAAAGGACAACTGCTGATCTTCGAAAGCCATTTTGAAGATCCTTCAAATTAGATTCAGATCTGATTTTTGAAGATGTGATAGAGAAGAAGAGGATCTCTAGATCCAGCTTGAGTGGATACCGATAGAGGCCAGGCACTTGCGTGGCTAGATCTAGAACCTTATGCTGCTTATAGGATCATCAACGGGTAATAGGATTATCCTACATCAAGGTAAATTAAATTTGATTTAATTTATCTAGATTTTATTTTTATTATTAAAATAATAAGAATCAGATCTAAAATATCCTAGATCTGATCTAGATCAAAGAAAAAAAAATTTGAAATATATCTCTTGATCCGATCAGATCTGAACGAACTTGGTCCGAAAAATCAGGATTTTCCTTCAAATGCCTCATTTTGAAATTACATGACCAAGTACTATACCTTCCTTAACCATAAATTAGCATTTTTCTCAGTTCAAAACTAGATGCTTTTCTTAACATCTTTCTAAGACTAACTTAAGATGATAAAGATAATTAGTGAAGGTGGATCCAAAGATAAAAAAATCATCCACGAAAATTTTAAGAAACCTTTCAACCATATTTGAGAAAATGCTAGTCATGCACCTTTGAAAAATAGCTGGTGCATTACATAACCCAAAAGGCATGCATCTATAGGTAAAGGTTCTATATGGATAGGTAAAGATAGTCTTTTCTTGATCCTTAGGGGCTATTGAAATCTAGTTGTATCCCAGGTATCTATCTAGAAAATAGTAAAAGTCATGCCCTGCTAGTCATTCTAATATTTGGGCTAAGAAGGGCAAACAAAAATGGTCCTTTTGGGTAGCTATATTTAATTTTCTATAATCGATATAGACCCTCCATCCAATTTGAACTCTTGCTAGGACCAATTCATTATGATCGTTCAGGACTACAGTAACTCCTGACTTCTTGGATACCACTTGAACTGGGCTTACACATGAACTATCTGAGATTGGATATATTATTCCGTTATCAAGGAGTTTTATTATTTACGTTTTTACAACTTCTTTCATGGCTAGGTTAAGTCTCCTTTGGGGATCTTGTTTTGCCTTAGCATCCTTTAATAGATATATTCTATGTTGAACAATCGAGAGACTAATCCCCCTTTAAATCAGCCATGGTCCATCCTAATGCTTCTTTAATTTTTTTAAGGACAGTCAATAATTCTCCCTCTTGTATAGGCTCTAGATCCACTAAAATAATTACTGGCAAGGTTTGATATGCATATTTGAAATGTTTAGGGAGTGTTTTTAATTCTAACTTGGATGTTTCCTCCATTAATGGTCTAGACAATGGTTCAACTGGAGGCTCCCATCTAAGTTCCGTATTGATTATAGCTAAATCATTGACCTCCTTAAATTCTTCATAGTTCTGATTCGTCCATAGTTTCATGTCAAATTTTTCATCACTTAGGTCAATGGGTTCATAAACATTGTCTTGTATCCAGTTTAGGTCACTTACTTGATTCATTTCAGATAGGTTAAAAATGTTTAGATCTATGGTCATATTACCAAAGAAAAGTTTCATTAGACCATTTCGATAGTTGATTTGAGCATTAGCTATGGCTTGAAATAGTCTACCTAGTATAACTAGAATGTGGCCATTTGAGTTTATTATAGATTTAGTTTCTAGAATTACGAAGTCTACTGGGTAGATGAAATCACTGACCTTAATTAATACATCCTCTACTATTCTTCTTGATACTTTCAAAGACCAATCAGCTAATTATAAAGTCATTCCTGTAGGTTTTAATTCTTCCAATTCTAACCTTTTATAAACTAAATAAGATAGTATATTAACACTTATCCCTAAGTTTAATAGAGCCTTATCAAAGAGGGTTTTTCCTATGATGCAAGAAATAATGAGAGACCCTAGATCTTTGTATTTTATTGGTACATGGTTTGATAGGTATGAACTCACACTAGCTGCCAGGAAAGCTCTTTTAGGTACATTGATGGTCTTTTTCTAGATACACAAGTTCTTAAGAAATTTAGCATATGATAGAACTTGTTGGATCATATCTAATAAAGGGATATTTTCTTTAACTTGTTTAAAAACTTCCAAGATTTTGTCTAGTTAGGCTAAGTTTCGGTTGGACTTTAGTCTATTAGGAAAGGGTACTATAATGTTAGGTATTGGTCTAATTAATTCTGGTGTGGTTTCTATTAGTGAATCATGTTCTATTTTTTTAGGTTCTTTAGATTGGCCATGTTCAAGTATTGGGTTAGATGGTGGGTCTTCTATTTCTTCTTCTGATACTTCAGATGTACCCATATTATTTTTTATTTATTTTTTAGATCTTAGTGTATGGATAGCATTTAATTGGTTAATCTGGGCTCCTTGCTATGTTTTCTAATTATTTTGGATTCTAGGGTTAGCCTCCGATTGACTTGGTAATCTATTCTTTTTTCTTTCACTCACAGTATTAGCTAATTATCCTAATTGCACTTCTAAATGAGCTGTTGCTTGTGTGTTTGCTGTTAGCAATTGACCAGTGGCTTGCATAAAAGTATTAAGGGTAATTGCATTATCAATAGTTGATTTTATTAGGATTTCAATGCTTTTCTCTAAAGAGTCTAATTTTTTTTCATTATTGTTAAAGCCTGATGGGTTATTTATCATAAGGTTAGGCCTTGGGTTTAATTGATTAAAGCTAGGACTGCCTACATTTGGACCTTATGACTAAGAAAAATTAGGATAGTTTCTCCATCCTGGATTATAAGTGGATGCATAGGGATTATTGTTTGGTTTTTGATATGCTGCATTAACCTGTGCAAACTCATTTTTTATTGGTTTCATTAGGAAGGAACATTTCTTTATGACATGGTCTAGTGCACCGCAACCATTGCATGTGGGTGTAGATACTTGGTTTACATTGGCTGATCTCTGTAATTCTAAGGCCTCTAATCTTCATTGTGAAGCAATAATTTTGGCTTCTACAGCTAGGATTATTGGGACTTGGTGTATACCATCTTTTGTTGGCATAGGTTCCTTAGTTGCCTCCCACTGTAGAATTTTTTCTGCTAGATCCTCTAAAAATTGCTAGGCCTCATTAGGTTTCCTATGTATGAATTGGCCGTGGCACATTGATTCTAGCATAGTCCTCGAACTTGGGTCTAGACCTTCATAAATGATTTGGCATAACCTCCATGTTTCTATTCCATGGTGTGGGCATTAACTCAAGAGGTTCTTAAATCGATCTAAACATTTCTAGAAAGACTCCCCTTCTATTTGATAAAATTGATTAATTTCATTTCTTAACTTGGCTATTTTGTGATGTGGGAAGATCTTTCTCAAGAATACTTTTACAAAGCCATTCCATGTTGTGATCGAGTGGTTAGATAGACTATATAGCCATTTTTTTGTATTTTTCTAGAGGACAAAATTAATCAGCCTAAGTTTAATAGCATCTTCGAGAGTTGGTGTATCCTCATAGTATCGCATACTTCCTCAAATTCTCTAATGAAAATATATGCATCCTCAAACCCGGTGAACTTAGGAAGCATGTTGATGATTTGAGGCTTAATTTCAAAACTAGTTGCATTGGTCTGAGGTAATTGGATACACAATGGTTGAGCTGATCCAATTGGATAGTAGAGTCTTTTAGGGTCTAAGATTTTTGATCTATCTCACTCATTATGGACTCAGAAATTTCTTGGATTAGGATAGGATTTGAATCTATTCTTACTAACCAACCAAATTTTTTTTTTCAAGTTGCTATTTTATAATTTAATTTTAATTAAATTTAATTTTTAAAAAAAATTAGAGAGATGAGAGAAAAGAAAGAAGAGGGTTCTAAAGATGAGTCCTAAGAAGTTCCAAATCTAAAGATGAAAGAGAGAAGAGTACTTTAATTAGGCTTGAATTTGATGTTAATTATAATCAAGTTAAGTGAGTATGGACTCTCTATCCTAGGGTCTATCTAGATTTAGACAGCTCTTAACTATTTCAAGATCACCTTGGAGCACTCCAAGCCTAAAATCGGCTAGCTGACTCGGCCAGGTAAGTGTGTGATGTGAGAGATTTTCTACTTGTTACTTTTCTTAAATACCAACTGAATTAGCCAGGTCAGACAATCGAACCAATTGAAAACAACCTTATTTAACCACTTGCCTTAGACACCAAGTAATTAACCAATTCAAACCCAATCCAAATTTAGGGTTTTCTTATCCTATTGAGCAAGAATATCTTAGGACCAACATCTAATAGATTTTAAATTAAGATCTAGGTTAATGCAATATGAATGGTCGTGGTTTGCAGGCTAAGAAAGGATGATCAAATTTCTATCTTATCTTAATTAATGGATTGTGCCGTTAAAGTTAATTATGAAGATATAATGCAAAAAAACAAGGTATCTAGTTAAGTTAAAAATTAATTTTATTTTATATTTTTTATTATGCTAAATTAATTAAGTATTATAAAATGTCAATGATTTTAGAGTTTATTGTTTTGCCATTTTATAGATATTTTTTTAGTTTTTGATTCTTTTGGTTTTGCAAAAGAAAGTAAATTCAAGTGATTTAGTCTTAGAAAGCAATAAATTAATCTAAACTATAGAAAGTAAGAAATCAGTTATGAAAGACAGTAATAGCTAAATAAAATTAAAGAATAATAAAAAAAATTATTTTTTTATAAATTAGTTAATATTTTTTTAATTAAAGCAACCATGCTATAATCCTCGATAATGGTACTAAAGATTTGATGCTTATCGTTATAGCAATAAGTAAAATTTAAAATCAATCTTACTATTAATTATGACAGTGGTGAGTCGGGTTTTGATTTTCTTAGGGATTGAAGGCTGAGTTATGTTCAATTTTAATTAAAAAAACTTTTAAATTAATTTATTAGATAAAAATTTAAATAAGTAAATTAAAAGGAATAATTAAGAGTTTAGCAAATTAAAATAAAAAATAAAGAATAAAAAATTAGGATTTTAGAATTAATTAAAGATATTATGAAATTTTGAATCCATCTCTAGTAGGGTTATGATAATTTTTTTTAATATAAAAATATATTATTTTAAGAACTTAGTTATGATTATAATTTATTTTCTTAGAGCATGAATTATATATCTTGATAATGATCCATCTCTATAAAATCATAAATGATTCAATACTTTAAGTTTTAAAAATTTAGAATATGACTTTTAATAATTTTTTTCTAAAATAAATTATTATATTAAGTATGGACTATATCTTTCTATCACAATCCATCCCAATGAATATAATTTATTTAGATCTAATCAATAATAAGCTTGTTAAAAAAATTAAGATCTCATGCATAAAAAGATAAATTTCATTAAAAATTGGTAGAGGAATATATTTATATAAAAAGTAATTATAAAAGATAAAGAAAAAAATAGTACAATCTATGAAGATTTCATCTACTCTTTCAAAATTTAGCTCTTTAGTTGTGCACATTTGACGATCTGCTCGCTCCCGGCATCTTCAAAGCTCCTTGGTGAAGGATGGAAGAAGAATAAAGGAAGAAGAAAGGAGGAAGAGAGAGAAAAAGAGAAGCAAGAGGCTCACTTTAGGGCTAAAAGGAAAGAGAGATGGAGAGTTTTGAGGTGAAGAGTTGAGAGTTTTTGTGTGCTCTCAGCTAAGAAGACTTGTCTTAGAGCTTCAGACATAAGGGGGTTTAAATAGAAGAGAAATCAAAGAGTTTTGAGTATTTTTCAGTGTTCAAATTCAAATATGGCACGAATTACTCATGCTATAGAAGTCCTGGCCATCAAATCTAGGATCAATGCTCCAAAATCCATTAGAAAACCCATCAGAACCTCAAGATTAGCGCCAAATTGAATCTGGGCCATTAGATCTCCCGATCTGGCCATTTTGGCAATTCGATCATGCATCAGAGATGCTTGGGATCTTCAAATCAGATCAAGAAATAGTTTTCGTCATTGGATCTTAACCGACATTATCATCATTCATTGGATCATGCATAACTATGCCAATGGACTGCCTGAACCGAGCTCCATGAAGACCGCAACCAATCATAGCTCGCCACATCGGATGAAATTATGAAAATGCCTCTGAATGCTACATGAATAATTCTGTGGACCCTTTAAGGATCTACACCTACTATGTCAGCCACTGGTCCATCGTGGATCGCATAGTTTTTTGACATCAAGGTGACATCAGGGCTGGAGGGAATTGGGCTGTGGGCTTGCTTTACACGTGGGCTTGCATTGGTCCGGGCTTTGGTGGGATGTGGGCACTGACGGGCTGGTTTTGCTAAGCTACGGGCTGGTTCGGACTGAACTGGTTGGCCTTTTTTTAAAAAAAAATTTTGGCCTTCATTTCTTCTCCATTTTAGCTCTAATTTTTGTCAAATTTGATTCGTTTGAACTCATAAATCGAGCTCTCACATTAATGGAGCTCTTTCCTATAAAACATTAATAAAAAGTATCAATTTTTTTAAATAAATACTAATTCATATGTATTTTAATATTTTTATTTAGTAATTTATGATAATTATCAAAAGTTCTTAGGACTATTTAGAATTAATAAAGAAGAATTTATTGTTTAGTCCTTAAATCTCTTCATGATCAAATGATACATTGTAACCTAGGACGACAATATTTATCAAATGTAGATCATTGTATGCTATATGGGTTGGTTATCCTCTTAACCAAGGAGTATGGAGAAACTAGTATAGCATCCAAGTAAAATATTAGGGTACGTTTCACTGAACATGACCCAACTATGAAGCTCTCTATTGTCAAGAGTTGCTCATAAAGGATAGGATATAAGTTTCCCTTAGACCTAAGATCACCACAGTGACTTGCTTGTAATTCACTATACCTCGATATCGAACTACCTAAATTTTTAATTCAGTGATAGAAAATTTTTGGATGCAGTCAAGTACTTGTTAAGTTAGTGCGTAAGTCAAGATGGGATTGATCCCTCCAAATATTGGAGAAAATGCATCACTGAATTTTAATTTAGCAAAACCTTGGCTGGGGTGGTCCATACGATGCATATTAAAATTTGAAATATGATGTGGATGATTTTAGGATTGACAGTTAAATCCTAGGTCATCTTTTGAGCATTGAGATCAAGGTGATGAATTATACAATAACTATATGCCACAGGTTTATGGATGTTGCATTGCGACTATTTGACCTATCAGGATGTCGGGACCATTGCTAGATGGTCGCATCGATTGGTATAAAAAATTGATTCTTATGCTATCAGCTTAGTATTTAAACCTATGAGGTCACACACAATAGGAGTTCCTACTTGATCTAATGGCTAATCAAGAGATCTAATAGTTTGGGACTCTATGGTCAAGAATTTCATTAGACTGGGACTCTATGATCAGGAGTCCCACTGGACTGGAACTCTACCTTCTTAAGTCCCACTAGACTAGAACTTTGACATTATTGGAGAATTAATTAGTAATTAAATTATTGATTAGCTTAATTTAATTAAACAATGAGGTTTGAATCAAATCAGATTGAATTAGATTCGATTGGATTTGACCTAATTAGATTATGAGATGACCTAATCGTTGAGGGAGATTGGACCCAAATTTGATCAGGGCCTGGACTCAATTAATTTTTGATTTGATTAGAATTTAATTGATATGAATTAAGCTTAATTTAATTGAATTTATTTTGGTTTAATTGGGTCAAACCAAACTTGGTTGGTTAGAGACCTGATTGGATAAACTAGACAACCCAATTAGTTTGGTTCAATCTCCCTACGCCTAGCACATTGACTCTTTGACCACCACCATTTTTTCATGATGAATTCTGATTTATTTCCCATGCCTAGAAGTGAGTAAGCACCACATTTTTCCTTCCCTTTGACCTAGTCCAAGCATTGGATGAGGTTAAGACATCACTTGAATTTTGAATTCAAGTGGGAGGTTGAAACAACTTCAACCTCCCATCCTTATCTTTTCCCCATGCCCTCCCTATTTTTATCACCACTTTTAATTAGATTAAAAGTGGGCATGTGCACCAAAAGGAGAGTCCTTCTGTGTGTAAAACATCTTTCCAAGCATTGGAATTGGTTTGGGTTTTATTTTGAATTTTGAATTCAAGATGATTGGTTAGAGGTTGAAACAAACCTAACCTCTTATTCTTATCCCAAACCCACATGCTTCCCACACTGAATGTTGTCCATTTAAATCTGATCTTTTGCATGGACATGCATGAGGAACTAAGGGTTTCTGGAGAGAGAGAATTCTAGTGGGGGTGCTACTTTCTGGGCATGGAAAATTTTGGAGAGAGAGTTTTTCCTTATGCCAACTTCTTCCTCACACCACATGCATTTTTTTTCTTTTGGTTGCCCACTTTAGATAGGATCAAAGCGGTAATAGGAAAGTCCTTCTACCTGTGAAAGTTTGTTTCACAAGAAAAATCAAAGGAGAGAGAGAATGAGAGCATTTTCATTGCAAGGGTTCTCCCGAGAGTCCTCCTGCACCCTACCTTCCTTTCTTAGATTAGATCTAAGTTAGATTGGCGGGTGAATTTTTGGCAAAAGGTGTTTCACATAATAATCATAGAGAGTGCATAAGGATCTTCTAGGCATGTGATCTAATAGTTAGAAAAATTCTAAGAGTGGAGACTCCAGGATTTCATGGTGTGGGTTGCCCTAGAGTTTTGACCTAAGTGTTCGGGTAGTGAGATTGAGTACTGTGAGCATCAGATCTTCACCAATTTTTTCACACCACCTCACCATCCTCTATTCTAGATCTTTCGATCTTCTAGAGTGTTCGAGTGATCGGGAGAAGGAGGTTGATTGAGATCGACCAAGATCGGACGTCGAAGATTCCAGTAAGGAGCTAGCACTTCGGTGGAGCTGATCGGAGCCAGAAGCTTCGTGTGTACCATCTATAGAGGCCAGACGATCCATGTGATTGCATTGTGATGTAAGGAGCCTCTTCCAGGTTTTCATATTATGGAGATTATCTACCCGCACTTAGGTATCTTGTTCTGAACATGAATAATAAATATGATTTACTCTTCCATGCATTAAATTTTTCTATACATATATAACATGTCTCGATCCTAGTATAGGATTTTATGGTTAGATCATAGCATATATAGATTAATTAGATTAATCTATTATGTTTCACTATATTTTATTTGATAGAGTTTTGAAATGCATGCCTAAAATCCTTCATGTTCTCCTATAGTGGTATCAGAGCACTAGGTTATGTGACATGCTATATATGTTTATTAGAAATTTGAATGCTAGCATATTTGATATATTTTAATCTGAGTAGCAAGTAATTAGATTGGCTTGGTTGCCATTATCATCTGGTCATAGAAGAAAAGTAGGGCTTAAAGGCCCTCTCCTTCCATTTGATGGGGTTCTCCTATGGCAGTAGGGGTGCCGCTGCGATTATATCCCATGAAAATGAAAAGTGAAAGGAATAATTCAAATGGTTTCAATCTAAAAAATTAAACATGAATATGTTTAGATTAGATCTAAAAATGGATTCATGATTTAATTTTTATTATACTTTATTTTATATTTAAAACTTTCAATAGGTTGCTATTTATAAAATAAGCTGACCTATTTCTAAAATGAGTCGATCCATTTAGTAAATAGAAAATAGTAATTATAAAATTATTTTTGATACTTAAAAATTATTTTTAAATATCGAACCTCAATCCATCAACTCAAAACTTAATTAAAAAATTAAGAGTTATCTAGTAGGATCTAGAATTATGAATTAAAGATCCAAAGACAAAAGCATAAACTGTGGGTTAATGGGTTAGATGGATTAGGCCTATTAATTGGGTTAGACCTAAGGTTAGATTAAAAAAATGGACTTAACTAGAGTAATTAATCAAGTCTAACTAAGTGTTGATTTAGATTAGATCAAGGATACTTTAGATTCAACTTCAATAGTTGTAGTTAGTTAAGTTCATATCTTTAACGAGAACCAAATGGACTTGATTCATGGCTAAGCAGTCAAGCCCGTAATTACTAGGTGGATCAAATTAAAACTAATTAACTAGTTGGTGTCTAAGGTAAGTTTGACAATCTAGACTAGTGGATTTTAATTGAAGCTACTTACATTGATTCGATCTTTGATGAGTTAATGACATATCCCTTCCACTGACCTCACTTATCTGGCCAACATGATTGATTAGATTTTGATTAAATCACTTTATGATTTAAGCTAACACATGTCAATTAGGAATCAGTTTGATTGATTTCAATTAGTAAGGCTAAATTAGGTGCCCATGGATCAAAATTGATCTTAGTCCTCATCTATGACTTAGTGAAGTCGGTGGAAGGATTAGACTAAGTGAAGTCAGTGGGAGTAATTGAAGAAAAATCTAGTTTTCCTACCACAGGATCGATTTGATCTGATCTGATCTAAAATAAAATTTTAAAAATTTTTTTATAATCTAATTAGATTTGAGAGTTCTTAGATCTGATTGGAATGATTTGATAGAAAAAAAAAAAATAAAATTAAAACCATAACATCTAATGTTACTTGATTGGGTAATCGTTTACCCACTATGATGATTTGATGAATGATCCAAAGTTCTAATTGAGCCATGCACATGCCTAGCCTATACTAAAGTTCACTCAGATCAGATATGGAAGTCCTCTCCTTCTGGATCTGATTTCAAAAGATCAAATCTAAAACTAACTTGTAGAGCCTTCAAACTGATCTTCGATGATTGTGCGTTCATCTCACGAACAAGGTCATCTCGAACTAATCTTTGCAGCAACGGCCTTCAACTTTTGAAGATGATTTTGCCCAGCACCTTGGGCATGGAGAAGAGGGAGAGGATCAGCAATGGAGGCATAGGAGATGGAGAATGGGGTAGGGCTTTACCATGGATTAATTGCGATACAAAACCAAGTGCGCAGGGCCCTTTATATAGACCTTTGCACCATCCTAGAGTCCTGGAGCTTTAAGCAACTAGATTGCTTAAAGCAGAAGGACTCCTACTTGATCTCCACACCCCAACCCATTTTTTTCTGAATTTTGTTGCACAAAAATATCAGAAAATTAGCATGGAGATGGGAGGATAAAATTTTGAGGGTGTAAGGCATATCTCTCCAAGTGTTTTGGTCTCATCAAAACACCTAAACCTCATCCACTAAGGGTGCATGCCATATGGGGGCATGCACCCTCATTTCTTCCATGAAAACCACATGGGGACATGCATCGTTGGATAAATTCTAGCGGGTGCATGTCTCCTCCCTCAATTCCTACACAGACCGAATCAAAATGGCCTTGTCCAAATTTTATGTCATGATTTTAGTACTAACTCTGATCTGATCAGGACAACCCTTGTTTTAAACAAACAAGCCCTATTCTCACCAGGACAAGCTCCAGTTAGATCAGGATAAATCCATATAGGGCTCTCAGATGAGTCAAATCCAATTTGACTCAATCAAGATGAACCAAAAAGTCAATAGAAGGAGAAAGTCAGGCTCAATCGTGTGCTAGCATGATTTTCTTAAACCTGATTGGATCTAATCCAAATCAATCAAACTGGATTAGCCTAATTGATAACATTTAGATCCAAACCCTTATTTGTGTGATCTAGTTAGGTTCAGTTCTATATGATAATGGGATATGTCGTGATCTCCATCATCGATATCATCAAAATATTTTTTGATGGATCAGAACTTTTTTGATTCATCCAATTAAAATCATCAATCATCAAGACAATTCTAA
The DNA here is from genome assembly GCA_006176705.1 of Cocos nucifera. NCBI lineage: Eukaryota > Viridiplantae > Streptophyta > Magnoliopsida > Arecales > Arecaceae > Cocos > Cocos nucifera. The sequence goes on from QRFJ01001343.1 coordinate 77,206, forward strand.
TTAATCCCAAAATCCACAAGTGACACCTAGCAGTATATAGTGGCAATCCATCAGAGTCAAATATGAACCTCTCGGTGTAGCTACCTATGTGATTAAGTTCTTCTATCATGAGCCCCGACAAGATCAATATCAAGGTGAACTCGTCAGACCTAACATCCATCATATGAATAAGTCATTTGATTCGAGTTCGATGTACAATCCTAATAGAAACTTCTTTTTGTTAATTTACACTGCCATGGCCATGGGTTTGAGGATTCAATCTCATAATCATCATAAGGCTACTCCTCTTCTATCGAGGTTGATAGATCTCCTATTGGTGCAATCCAATTCCTACAATGAATATCCTATAGCCAACATACACCTCAGGATTTTGAATGGTTAGGAGAATGAGTTATGGTATAGTCAAATTATAACACACTCAAGGTGATCTATCAATGCACCTTAGGTCACAAAACCAGACACACAATTATAGCATCGAGCTAGTCATCAATGAGAAGGGAGTCTCCCTTATGACCACTCAAGGTGGTCACACTCAGTGTCCTTATTCTCAACAAGTACCTGTACTCTCACTTTGGTTTTTTCTTGGTGTAGACTCAAGACTCATATATCCTAAGAAAGTAATCATATATCAATCTTTCAGATCAATCACCATCCTCATGATGATCCTACAATCGAAAGTAATTTATGAGTTAATTATGGTAACACATGCCTTAAGTTTTTAACTCTTGAAAATATACGTTATCATGCCTGTTAACTCAAAGGATATATCATAGATACTTTAAATACATAATGTAATCAAACATAACCCTTTCATTAATTTAAATCAAAATTACAAAAATGCTCCTACAAAATATTTTACAAATGTCGATCAATTTGGCTTCTAGGGCACTCATCTAACAAACTCCCACTTGACCTAAAGCCAATTGTCTATAAATCTAAGTTCCATCTTCTTGAGATGGGCTTCGATCTTCTACTGGCTCAATGATTTTGTTAGTGGATCAGCCGCATTATCTATGGTGTCGACTTTCTTGACCTCAATGTATCTCTTCTCGAGGTAATCACAGATGAGGTGATACCACCGCTTGATGTGCATGGACTTCTAGTGAGACCTCTTCTCCTTAGCTAGGACTATGGCACCATTGTTATCACAATACAGAGTGATGGCATCTAATGGCATCACTCTGAGCTCTATAATAAAATTCTTGAACTAGAATGCCTCTTTGTAGCTTTTGAGATAGTGATATATTCTACTTCTATGGTGGAGTTTGCTATCACGGTCTGCTTAGAACTCTTCCAGCTTACAACACCACCATTGCACAAGAATAGACTACCAGATATCAACTTTCAATCATCTATGTTATACATAAAGTCTGAGTCTATATACCCCTGAACTTGGAATTCTCCATTATCAAAGACTAGAAACATATCCTTAGTCCTTCTCAAGTACTTAATGATACATTTTACAGAAGTCTAGTGCTCTTCGTCTGGATTTGATAATGCACAGCATAGGTCATATTAGGTCGTGTACATAGCATGGCATACGTGAGGCTCCCTATTGCTAATGCATAAGGGATCTTGCTAATGCATTCAATCTCCTCAGGTGTGTTGGGGTATATTTTTTTGGAGAGATGAATACTATGTCTGAAGGACACTAGTTGCCTCTTGAAGTTTTCCATGCTGAACCTCTTCAGCACCTCCTTTATATACAATTTCTGTAAGAGACCCAGCATCCTCTTTGGTCTATCTCTCTAGATCTTAATCTCCAAAATGAAGGATGCTTCTCCTAACTCTTTCATAGAAAACTCTTTTGACAACCATACTTTGACTAAGGTCAACATGGGAATATCGTTCCTAATTAGGAGGATGTTATCCACATATAGTATGAGGAAGATAATAGTGCTCTCATTGATCTTTTTGACAATACATGGCACCTTCTTATTTTTAATGAAATCAAATAATTTGATTACATCATTGAAATGAGTATTCTAGCTCCAAGATGCTTGCTTAAGTCCATATATGGACCTCTGCAGCTTGCAGACCTTATGATCATCATCACCGAATGTAAAACCAAGAGGCTGTTCTATATAAATATCTTTCTCAAGATATCCTTTTAAGAATGCTATTTTTATGTTCATCTACCATATTTCATAATCGAAATAGGCTATCATTGCAAGCAACGTGTGGATAGATTTAAGCATGACTACTGGAGAGAAGGTATCTTCATAGTCAATACCTTCGCACTGACTATACCCTTTCACCACTAGCTTAGCCTTAAATGTCTCCACATTTTTATCTATACCTATCTTTTTTTTGAAGATCCATTTACACCCAATAGATATTATAACTTCAGGTGGATCCACTAAGGTCCAGACTTGATTCGAGCTCATTGAGTCAATTTTTAACTTCATTATCTCTCACCATTTCTTGGAGTTGATATCTGATATCGCCTAGTCATAGATTTTGGGTTCATCATCATGAATTCTATTTCTCATGAGGAATATTTTTTCTATATCCTCTTGAATAGTACCTAAGTATCTCTTAGGAGGATGAAAAATCCTACTTGATCTGCGAGATGGGGGAGGTAATATATGGATTGGCTCAGACTGACTAGGTTCCATAGGTTTCTTGGCTCGTTGCTCTTCGGAGACTTTCTCCTTGAGCCTAATTTATATTATGATGCCCCCATCTTGAACAAACTATTTTTCAAAAAAAATGGCATGTTGACTCACAATCACATTATGGTCTTCTGAAAGATAGAAGTAATATCCTAATGACTCTTTAGGATATCTGATGAACTGGGCTCAAAGAGACTTAGACTCTAACTTATCTGCCTGCTGTCTCTTTACATGGCCCAGACAATCTCAAATTTTGAGATGACTTAGACTTGGTTTCTTACCATGCCATATCTCATACGGTTTGGTAGGAATGATTTTAGATGGAATTCTATTCAGTAAGTAAATTGCTATCATTAAACTATGTTCCCAAAGAAACTCAGGAAGGTCCATAAAGCTCGTCATAGATCGGATCATATCTAATAGAATCCAGTTTTTTCATTCTAAAATCCTGTTGAGTTGAGATATTTCAAATGAAGTCCATTATGAGACTATATCATTTTTCTTGAGATAGTCTAAAAATTTTTGACTAAGATATTTACCTTCTCGATCTAATCAAAGAATTTTAAAAGGCTTCTTAATTTGCCTTTCCACTTCATGTCTGAAGAAACTTTTTAAAGGCTTCAGACTTGTGTTGCATCAGGTACATATATGCATATCAAGAAAGATCATTGATAAAGATGATGAAGTAGAAAAAATTACCTCTAGCCGATAAATTATATGGACTGCACACATCTATATGTGCAGGGCAAGTAGATTTGTGGCCCTTTGGCCATGTCTTACAAAAGAAAGCTTGGTCATTTTATCTTGAAGGCATGACTCATGAATTGAATATAACTTAGAAGTCGACGGACCAATTAGTCCAAATTTCTCTAATTTGTTAATCCTATCTTTAGCTATATGACTTAGCCTAAAGTGCCATAGATACCTTTTGTTGATACCATCCCTAGGTCATTTTGATCCTATGGCATTCATGTTTTGCTCAATATTAAAAATAGAAACATCTACATGTAACTGATAGAGACTGTTAATTAAGAAACTACTTATAATTTTGTTTCTTTCATAAAAAAAATTATACAGTTATCCTTAAAGAAACTAATTACATAATTTTTTTGTGCTAAACATGAAACAGAAATCAAATTCCTGCTTACAGTAGGCCCGAAGTAACAATCTCTAAAAACTAAAACTAATACAGATGGTAGTCGAAAAGGATAGGTTCTCATGGCCATAGCAACAACTCGTGCTCTATTTTTCATGTGTAGGATCATCTCACCATCCCTCAACCTCTTGCTCTCCTTAGATCCAATATAGAAGTGTATAAGTAAGCACTAGAATCAGAGTCAAGCATCCAACTAGATGTAGAAGAAACTATAAGATTAGTCTCAATGACAAGCATACCTCTAAAAGGACTTGCCTCCTTATTCTTTAGGCTAGCCAAGTATGAAGGATAGTTCTACTTTCATTAGTCGTCGGTGTTGCAATGAAAATATTTTTCTTTATTCGCAGCCTTCTTCTTCTATTCTCTCTTATTCTTCTTCTTCCCCTCAATTTTCTGCTTCTTTATAGACTTCTTTTTCTTTCCAAAAGACTTTTTTTTAGAGAAAGTCCGCTCCACAGCAAGAACTGAGCCTTTTGAACCTTTTATAGTTTGCTCAGCAGTAACCAACATATTTATTAACTTAGCCAAGGTGCACTGGAGATTTTTCATGTGGAAGTTCATTATGAACTGTCCATACGAATCCATCAAAGACTGCAGGATCATTTCAATCTGCAGGTCCTTATCCATTATGACATTGAGCTTCTCAAGCTCTTCTAGATTCTTGATTATCATTGAAAAATGATCTTAGACTGACTGTCCATCATGCATCTATACTTTAAAAAGTCTCCTCAAGACTTGATAATGTGTTGCACGGCTCTGCTCACCAAACAACTCTTACAGGTGAGCCAACATTTGGCAAGCAGTCCTAATATCTTCATGTTGGCACTGCAACTCATCTGACATGGTCCAATATATAGTACCTGACTTTGGTGTCATCGTCAGACCACTTCTCATAAGATGCTCTCTGATCAGCAGTCGGATGGACTGAAAGAGTGGAAAGTTCCTGATCCAACACATAGGATAGCTTTTTGAAACTCAAAATAATTTTTAAGTTCTGGAGTCAGTCCTTGTAATTAGGTCCGATCAGTCTATGGGCATCTAGGATTCAGGCTAGGAGTTTTGATGCAGATATTTTCCTATAAAGGGTCAAAATTTTTAATTAGATTTATAATTTAACTTAACCAATTTATTTAGAAGTTTTATTTTTAAATAAATTTAGGCTCTCACTATTTTTTCAGATCCCTATACTTCCTTAGTAGAGATGTGAAAGTCTCCATTATTATTGACTTTTAGTAGGTGGTGCAATCCCATCGACTAGCTCACCACCTCATCTAATAGTTATTGATGATGGATTAACCAATGGCTGGATAACCCTTGTCTAATGTTTCTCCAAACATGGTGCACCCTATCTTCATCTCTAATTCATGAAGCTCACCATGCCCGAAATATTACTCCACTCCTTAGTTAAGTCAAACCCACCATTTGCATGAATTGGATTCCTAATTGGAACCCTTACCGTATCCAAAATATTGAGCCTAACCCATCTTCTAATCCATAGCATCCAATACCTAATAGATGTTGTTGCATCTTTTCGGTGTAACTGAACCACTGTATCCAGTCGAGAACAATCAACCCCGAAAAGGGCCAGCACATCTACAATGGTGGAAGACCTATGACTTAATATTTTTTTAGAGAGATTTTAATTTAGGTCTCTTAGATTTGACTTAGTCATAATAATTATGACTAACCTAGTGGCATGGATTAGCTCGAATTGTTAGCTACCTTAAACTAGAACCGGATCAACTCAAATGGCTAGGTAAGTGAGACCGATGGGAAGGATATACCATTAACTTACCGTGAATGCATTCAGGTCGAGTAGCTCTTAATTAAAAATTAATTGATTGTATCTATAAAACTTATCTTAGAAACCAAATTATCAAATCAGTACCGATTGGGTTTGCCTACAACCCAAGACTCGAACCATGGAGCTAAATTAGGTTTTGAAGTAGTCGACCACATGTGGCTGTGAGCTGACCTTGACAAAGACTTACATCTAATGGGCTGGTCAAAACTAAGTACTTTTGATTCTACCAAATCAACTCTTGATTTGGTTTGATTAACCACTTATCTAATTGAGCTATCCATATCCGAACCCATGTTTTATAAAGGTGTCTTAGATCTAAAAATTCATAATTTTTAGACTAATTGATTACACAAACTTAATTCTAAATCAAGTCCAAGGGTTCAGAAATAAAATATGGATCAAAGATCCTAGGCTTTCAAGATCTAGGATTTTGCAGAAAAGTAAGTTTTGATTTCTAATTAAAAATAAATGCGCAGCACTCCTACATGCCATAAGAGCACCCCATCAAATAGGAATCGAGAGCCTTTAAACCCTTCTTACTCTTATGATCAGATGGCCAAAGAAAATGCTTTAATCAAAAATATGAAAACTACACTACAAAATAGTTTAATCCTGTATATATATCTCATATATGATTAGAGATTTAAACTACGCATGCTTTGCATATATCACTTATATCAAATTTAAATATGTTGGTGCAGAAATCTATAAGGACATCGAAGGTAGCTAGATTGGGAAGGCGAGGCCACCGATGGGACCTATAAAATAAAATCCAAATCGAAGATGGGTGGCTTTAGTAGGATCCTCCAATGCTCAAATCAGTTCTCTGGCCAACTAGAATGGAGTGCCTAGAAAATAGTAAAGCAAAGTAACGAGGAGAAAAGAAAGCTTCGAGGAAAATGTATCTGGAGGGTCTTGTTTATAGATGGAGCATATAATAAATTGATGATGACAGCCATAACCGTCCGGTACTGGGCCGCTCAGGCCACGTAGAGTTTGTTATGAAGGATGAGTTGTTGTTTGTCGCATCTTGTAAGCAATTGAGATCTGTTTGTTAGAGTTTGGACATAGGTTGAAGACTTCAGTATATGCAGTGAACTTGTAACTAGCCGAGGTCTGCTGGAGTAGTGTCTAGTGGCTTAAAGGAGTTTGGATGTCTCTTAGATCGTATGTGCAGATAGGTGCCTCCTAAATTAAGATCTGAAGTACCATGCTCCATCCTTCATAGAGTGGTTGTCATGGATCAGTGATTCGACGAGATCCTTTTGGATGGCTCTTAGCTGACAGACATAGTATGGGCTAAGTAGGATCGTGACTGACTAATAGAAGCTCATCCTGGAGGATATTCAAATGAAAGGGCTTTGGATGAAGGGAGCATGACTGAAAGAAGTTCGATCGAATGGAATTCGCCAGGATGGAGCGCTACTGAAAGGAGTACGATTAGAGAAGTTCATTCAAAAGGAGCGCAACTAGGAGAGTTCATTTGGAAGGAGTGCGACTAGAGAAAGTATGACTTGCAGGATTCAGCTAGAAAGAGCATGGCTGAAAGAGTCCACCGTTTACAATATGGGACTTCATCCATCTTCAAAATTCATCATCGATCAAGGTCAAGGGAACTAGGCTTTGGCCCTATCACTTATTCTAAATCAAAAAGTAGGGTTAGTAAAACAATAGTTCTCCTTTACTGTTCTAGATCATCTGGCTGGACTCTAATATGCTTTTGGCAAGTTCTACAATGTGGACTTGTTGATAAAAAGATTGGCGAACAAAGGATGTATCACAGACACTAAATTATCAACTCTTGAATTTTCAACTCTTGAAAATATGAATTATCATTACCATTAACTCAAAGGATGTATCACAGACACTAAATACACATATGTAATAGAAAATAACCCATTTTATTGATTTTAGTCAAAATTATAATTTTCTCCCTAGAAGTATATTACAAGTGTCGGCCAATTCTGGCTTCTAGGGCACATATATCTAACACAAAGAAGGCAAGGGTTGATAACCCAAGTTCTACGGCACCTGTCGATGCCATCGATGCTCCTGAGGTCATTGGTGGCATCGAGGTTGTTCCAGATGCTGAGATTGGCACTGCTGATGGGGCTGCAGCACCTTCAACATCTTCAAGCCCTCCTACTAAAGTTCAAGTTCTGGATCTTCCTATAGAAGAAGAAAAGAGCGAAAAAAGAAAGAAGAAAAAAAAAGTCGGTCACCATAAAGGTTCGGCATAAAGCTCATCCCAGTAAGTCTGATGATGGTGATGAAGAATCAAAAGAAAATTCCTTCTACAACCAAGATATCATCAGAGATTTGATCGATAAATTTGTCCAATCCAAGGTGGTAGACCAGATTGCCAACTTCGACTATGAGAAGCGCACTTGGGATTCCCTTAAGGCCTTCCTTGAGGTAATTACCTTATCTTTTTCTTTTCTCTTTCTTTTTTATGTGCATCTGACCTGACTTATTCCTTATAGTCGGGTCACCAATTGCTTGCTCACATCAAAATAGTGAACCACTCGAGTTTGGAAGAACGAAAGCTCGGGAGGATCACCAAGCCAAGGTCAATTGCCTTCAAGAAGAAAAAGTCATCGAAGTCGACCACCTCATAAGAGAGAAGGCTGCCAAGGTCGGAGTTCTTCAGGAGGTACTTAAGAAGGAAGAGCAAACATCGACGGGGCTGAAGGCTGCTTTGGCCTTGGAAGAGGAGAGGAGGAGGAAGGTCGAAATCGAGATCGTCGAACTAAAGGAGCAGGTTTCAAGACAGATCTTGGAGGCAAAGGCCTAGGCAGTAGAGGAGTTCAAGGTCTCCTCTGAGATGAGGGACTTGAATGTCAAATTCAACCAAGAAGCCTTCAACAAAGGGTTCAAGCTTTGTGAGGATAGAATTGCCAACAAGTTTTTCAAGCTCGACCTCAGCTTCTTATATGAAGAAGCTCTTGAAGATAAAGTAGGACCATCTACTGAAGCTATTGATCTTCCTCCAACTGGGTCCATCCCCGCTACGTCTTCAACCGTGCCTATTCCTCCTTCTTCTAAAGAATTTGCAGGAGCCACATCGAACTCCTCTTCCACTCCTCCCAAGGTCTGAGATCTCTTTTCATTATATCTTCTTTTTCATTTATTTCTTCTCCTATACTTGAGAAATGTTTTAATTACTGAAGACAGGTTTATTTTAAGTTTGTGCCATGGTATGCTTGCTTTTTAGAATCCTCCTAGTGATGATAATCATGCTTCATCTCCTCCTGTCGATGCCATACCGCTGTCCCAAGGCCTTCCTCTAAGATCTATCACTAAGAACCTAAAGAGAAAAGTTCATCAAACTAAGAAGAACTTGAAAAAAGCAGAGGCCAAGCTTTAGAAGTTGAAGAAGCATTATTCGAAAGCCACAATTGAAGTCATCCACCTTTGGCAAGTCCATAAAAAGGATGCCATGAACTATATTAATAAGAAATGCCATCTGACAAAAAAATTTGAATGAGTAAAGAAGCTCGATAGTGATAAGGCATGGACCTTGACAGCCAAAGCAAGCTCTCTGAAGGTTGAGCTGAAGGCTGCACAATAAAGGATTTGGGTACTTAAAGAAAGTTTGACATGGTCCACTAATCAAGAAGAATATGGCTAGGATTGGACAAAGAAGTTCTCCAAACTTTAAAGTCAATTACAGGCAGCTAAGGATTCTTATAATGAATACAGATGCATTGGTGTGGCCAAGTTGCCGACCTCAAGGGGAAGCTTCGAAGAGCTGATGATGAGATCTCTCGACTTCGATGATAATTATCTAAAGAGGCTCAAGCTAGCTCGAGCAGGAACTTGACGGAGGTCCTATCCTTACAGAGCTCTTTAGAGAGCTTGTCTACCTTGTATGAAAATAGCCAAATAGAGCTACGGGAGCTGAAGGTATAAATGATCTATTAACAAGATGCCGTGAAGGATACGAAGGTCGAGTCAGCTGTATTAAGAAGAAAGTTGAGAAAAGTTAAAGATGACTCCCAAAGGCATAAGAGGTTGTTGAGTGAAAGCCTAGTAGCTCGATGGGAGCTTAAAAAAAAGATTAAGGATTTGAAGTTATCCCTGGTATTGATCAGTGCTGGCAGTCCAAAGTCCAACTCTAAGTAGGACTTCGACATCTTTTTCTCTTCTTCTTCTTTTTCTAACTGGTCATGCGGGCCTTTCCATGTATCGAACTTTTATTTCAATGAAACACTACTTTTTGATTGACTCATCTTAATTGCATGCTTATGTAGTTTTTTTTTTACTTTCTTCTTTTTTTGTCGTTCGCAATTGTGGAGTTTTCCTTCAATAACGCTTGTAGTTCGCTGTGGCATATGTACCTATTTATTGTAGACGATGATCCTTGGGTCAGTTTTTTTTTTTAGATTTATATAATTGGATCCTTGCATCTTTTGTGTCTGGATGAGGTCTTTCTTCCATTTCTAATGAAGTTGGCTTTATCCTTGTTAGGATGAGATCCTCCTCCTGTCCCTAATAAAGTTATTGGGATACAAAAAAGAGCCATTAAAAGGAACTCTCCCCTTATCCTCCTGTCAGGACGAGATCCTTCTGTTCCTGATGGAGTTGGCTTTTACCTTTATTAGGACAAGGTCCTCCTCCTATCCCTAATAAAGTTATTAGAGCACAAAAAGGCTATTGAAAGGGCTTCTTTTCTTATCTTCCTATTAGAATAAGATCCTCCTCCTATTCCTGATGGGGTTGGTCTTTATCTTTATTAGGATGAGATCCTTCTCCTATCCCTAACAAAGTTATTAGAGCATAAAAGGGCAATTGAAAGGGCCTCTCTTCTTATCTTCCTATTAGGACGAGGTCCTCCTTCTATTCCTGATAGGGTTGGTCTTTATCTTTATTAGGATGAGGTCCTTTTCCTATCCCTAGCAAAGCTATTAGAAAATAAAAGGGCTATTGAAAGGACCTCTTTCTTTTCTTTCTATCAGGACGAGATCCTCCTCCTATTTCAATGGGGTTGGCCTATACCTTTATTAGGGTGAGGTACTCCTCCTATCCCTAACAAAGTTATTGGGGCACAAAAGGTTCATTGAAATGGCCTCTCTCCTTATCCTTTTGTTAGAATGAGGTCCTCTTCCTGTTTCTGACGGGATTGATCTTTATCTTTATTAGAACGAGGTTCTCCTCCTATCCCTAATAAAATTATTAGGACACAAAAGGACCATTGAAAGAGCCACTTTCCTCATTCTCCTATCAGGATGAGATCCTCCTTCTGTTCCTGAAGGGGTTGGCCTTTACCTTTGTTAGGGTGAGGTCCTCCTCCTGTCCCTAATAAAGTTATTGAGGCACAAAAGGTTCGTTGAAAGGGCCACTCTCCTTTACCTCCTATTTAAAAATTGGAGGCCTTCACCCTCGCTTGGACAAGATTAACCTCTTGTCTTAAATAACTGGAGGCCTTCTACTTTATTTGAGAATATAGTTCAATTAAGTCATTTTCTACCATCATATAATTTTGTGCCAAAGAACAAAGATGTTAAAATAATGAAGTTTTATTAAGGCAAGATTATTGATGACACATTTGCAACTTCTCCAAGTTCCAAGATCATAAGAGGGCTGATCCTCCAAGCTCCTTCAGATAATATGTCCCCGGTCGAATGATTTCCACAACCTCATAGGGGCCTTTTCAGTTTAAAGTGAGCTTTCCTTGATTTTGAGATTGGAGATATCTGCTCACTGAAGCACCAAATCTCCTACTCTGAATATCTTGCTCCTGACCTTAAAGTTGTAGTACCGGGCTACTCTTTGCTTGTAAGCTGATTTGGGCCTTCTCTCATTTTTCTTCTAATAGATCAAGATTTGCTCTGAGATCTTGTGAATTATTCTATTCACTAAAAGCTTCAACTCGTGTTGAAGGAAGTTCAAGCTCAACTAGGATGACTACCTCTATCCCAAAAGACAATGTGAAAGGGATTTCTCTAGTCGGCAATCTTTGAGTAATTCTGTAAGTCCAGAGCACATGATAGAGTTTGTCAACCCATATTTCTTTCACTCTTTCAAGTCTTATCTTTATCCCTTAAAGTAGGATTCTCTTAGTTACCTCGGCCTCACCATTTGCCTGTGGATGGGCTATTGATGTAAAATGGTGAAAAATGTTCAAACCTTCACAAAATTCAGCAAACTTCGCTCCTACAAACTAGCATCCATTATTAGTGATTAATGTCTGAGGTAGGTCAAACCTACAAATAATTAATTTTTAAATAAAATTCTATACTTTAACTTTAGTAATTTTTACTAGAGGTTTAGCCTCAACTCACTTAGTGAAATAATCTACTACCACCAGCAGGAACTTTCATTGTCTGGATGCCATGAAAAAAGATCCAAGTATATCCATCCCCCATTATGCAAATGGCCAAGGAGCACCTAAAGGTGTGAGCTGTGAAGCCGACCGTCTTTGAATGTTTGTATTTCTCTGACACTTGTCACACTTTCTTACATAATCCATCGCATCTTGGTGCATCATCGGCTAATAGTATTCTTTTTGGAGTAACTTATATGATAAGGATCTCGCCCTCAAATGATTTCTACATATTCCTTCATGAACTTCTCTCAAGGCATAATCAACTTCGAAAGGTCGAAGATATTTGAGGAGTGGTAGGTAGTATGACCTTTCGTACAGCTTATTTTCATATAAAAAATAGCAAGAAGCTTGATTTCTTAACTTCCAAGCTTTTTTGTGGTCTTTAGAAAGAATTCTATCTCTGAGATAAGAAATCAATGGATCAATCTAGCAGGGCTCATGATCGACTTGCATTATTGCTTGGGGTTCTTTCGAACTTGAGTGTCGTAGGACTTCAAAGAGGATTTCTTTTGGTGGTACATTTGGAGCTAAGGTGGCTATTTTAGAAAGGAGGTTAGCTCAAGTGTTTTCTACTATGGGGATTTACTGAATTCCAAAGCTACTAAAAGCTGGGATTAAATTCCTCACTTTTTTCAAATATTTCTTCATGCCTTCCTCTCGAGCTTCAAAGGCATTACTGACTTGCCCCACCACTAGCTGTGAATCACTATAAACCTTCAAATGTTTTGCTTCCAACTTCTTGACTATCTTCAGCCTCGAGATCAAAGCTTCATATTCAGCCTCATTATTGATAGTGGAGAACTCAAAGTACAAAGCATATTCGGCTATAACACCTTCCAGATTGATGAGAATCAAGCCAATGCCTACCTCAGAAGCATTAGATGAACCATCCACATACAATGCCCAAAAGTTCTTAGGGAGGTCAGTCTTTTCTTCAAGGGGGCTAGGGATATGAACTTCTTAGTGCTCTGGTTCGACCGCATCTGAAATAATGCACTTCACTATAAAATTAGCTAGTATTTGAGCTTTAATGAATGATCGAGGTTGAAAATGAATGTCAAATTTATTTAACTCGATCATTCACTTTACTATTCTTATGTAGGTATTAGGCTGATGAAGAACTACCTTGATGGATTGGTTAGTAAGGAGAGTAATTATGTGTCCCTAAAAATAAGGTCGGAGCTTTCTGGCTGTAATCAATAATGCATAAGTTTGTTTTTCTTAATTTGGCATACCTTATTTCCGCATCTCTCAAGACTCTACTTATATAGTAGATCGACTTCTAGACTTTAGCTTCTTCTCTAACCAAGATAGCTCCATTAGCTGCCAAAGATACAGCAAGGTACAAGAATAGCTCTTCTCCAGGTTCAAGATTGGCTAGGAGCGAAGGCAAACTGAGATAGTTCTTCAATTTCTCAAAAGCTTGTTCGCACTCAAGAGTCCAGTTGAAGTTCTTAAGCTATTTAAGCATTTGGAAGAAGGGCATACAATGCTCCGCCAACCTTGAAATGAAGCAATTCAGGGCCGCTACCTTGCCTATGAGGCACTGAACTTCTTTTATTATTTTTGGGGCAGTCATCTTTTGAATGGCTTTGATCTTTTCTGTGTTGGCTTCATTGTCATGCCTTGACACCATGAATCCTAAGAACTTTTTCAAAGTTACTCCAAAAGTGCATTTAGTGGGATTCAGCTTCATCTTGTACTTTCAAAGGGTGCTGAAGATTTCTTAAAGATCGACAATATAATTTGGTGAAAATCAGCTTTTAACTAGCATGTCATCTATATAAACCTCCATATTGTGGTTGATCTGCTTCTTAAAGATCTTGTTCACCAAACTTTGATAAGTTGCACTTATATTTTTAAGCCCAAAGGACATGATCCTGTAATAATAAAGGCCATGATCAGTATTAAAAGCAGTCTTCTCCTCATCTTCTAGTGCCATCCAGATTTGATTATAACCGGAGAAGGCATCCATAAAGGTGAGGAGTTCATAGCACGAAGTTGCATCCACTAGTTGGTCAATCCTGGGTAAGGGGTAGCTATCTTTTGGATAAGCTATGTTCAAATCGATGAAGTCTATGTACATCCTCCACTTTCCATTGGCCTTTTTGATGACAACAACATTCACGATCCAGTCTGGATAGAGTACTTCTCGAATGAATCCTGCTTTGAGGAGTTTGTCGATCTTGTCCATAATAGCCTTTTAACTCTTAGGTGCAAAGCTGCACTTTTTCTACTTCATTGGCCGGTGCTTAAGGTCCACACCCAAGTGATACTCCATTACCTCTGCATCAATCCCAGATATATCTGTAGAAACCCAGGTAAAAATATCAGCATTCTTTTGCAAGAAGGTGACGAGCTATTTTTTGACTTCTCCTTTTAGATTAAAGCTGATCTTTATAGTGTGTTCCTTATTTCCATCATTCAAAGGGACCTCCTCTAGGTCCCCGATGGATTCCCCACTTTCTTTAGATGTCATCACGGGCATCAAGCCCGTCCATTGGACAAGAATCCGCTTGCCTTCCACCCTGTAGGGCAATATTATAGCAGTGCCAAGCTAGTGTATGGTTTCCTCTGACCTTTCCAACTTCATGCCTTGTTGGAAACTTTATTTTTAGGTAATAAGTTAAAACCATAGCTAGGAGTATATTCAAACCAAGTCGGCTAAGGATTGCATTATAGACAGAAGGGGCTTTGACCACTAAAAAATCGACGTAAGCTTGGGATTGCTTTGGATACCAACCTACTACCACTAGCAATGTTATTACTCCTTCCACTAGCACTGCATCACCTATGAATCCTACTAATAAGAAATTTATCGGACCCATTCTACTATCAGATATAGATATTTTAGAAAAGCATCATAAAATAAGACATTAGTGGAGCTTCTATTATCAATTAAAATGTGATATACATCATAATCAGCAATATTTAAAGTAACTACAGTAGCATCATTATGCGAAAACTGAACTCCTTGAGCATCTTCTTCAGTGAAAGTGATGGGTTCTTAAGTCCGCTACTTCTTTACTAGCTCTGCTGACTCACTAGCCTCCCCTCATCGATGTCCCTAGCGATGGTGTTGATGATTCCAAGAAAAGGCTGATCTTCTTGCATGTCATCCCTCCAAAATGGTTCAGGCTACGATGGGGCTCTTGGATGATCTTCTCTTCTCTTCAATTGATGCCTGATAAATCGATCTAGCTGACCTCTTCTTATCAGTATCTCGATTTTGTCTTAAAGCTGGATACATTCTTCAGTATCATGACCATGGTCATAATGGTATAGGTAGTACTTGTTGGCATTGCACTTGGCTGGGTGAGTCTACATCCTCTCTGGCCATGGCAGCTGCTCTCTTATCTGTATCAGCACCTGGGTCTTCGAAGCATTTAGGGGAGCATCATTATTGAATCTTCAAGGAGGGGAGCTCTGCTAGATTCTTCGATCCGAGCTTCCTTATCGATGAGCTCGAGGAGGAGTTTGGCTCATTTGCACTCAGGACTTTAGGAGCATGATCGAGCTTCACTCAGCTTTTCTTCAGGTGCGAGCTTGCTAGATTTGCCTGTCTGCCGCTCTTTCGTGGCTTCTTCATCTTTCAATTTGAAGGCTTCCTCCACTCAGGCATAGCCTTCAGCCCATGCCAGCATATCAGCAAAATTTCTAGGATACTTTCTCTTCAGGGAGGATAGAAGATCATTTCTCTGAAGATCGCCTTTCAACACAGCCATGGCTACAAATTGGTCCAAGTTTCGAACCTTCAATGCAGCAGCATTGAAGCAGCTAACATAAGCTTGGATGGACTTTCCTTTCTTCTGCTTTATGTTGATGTGAAAGTTTGAACCTCATCTTGGATGTTGACTGCTTATAAAATGAGCCATAAATTGATGACTCATTTGATCAAAAGAGAAGATCGTACCCAATTTAAGGTTCGAGTACCAATTTCTTGCTACTCCCTTTAGGATAGATGGAAAAGCTCGACATAGAATGGCATCTGGTGTGCCATGGAGTAGCATCATCATTCGGAAGGCCTCAAGATGATTGATCAGATCCGAAGTTCCATCATAGCTCTTGAATTGAGAGAGCTTGAAGTTCGATGGGATGGGCTCCTGCATGATTCTGGAAGAGAAGGGAGGATCGGTGCAGATGTCGTGGTGGTGGATCAGGATGGCACAGTGGAGCTCCTCAATTCATCAATTTATGTTCTGAAGCTTCTAATCAAGAGTATCATCTCGATCGTGGATCTCAAAAGACCACTGGCTATAGATAGAAAAAGTTTCCTTTGAAGAAGAATCATGATCAGAGCCAGGGCTTCCTACTCTCTATTTTCCTTTTTTGAGGGTAACGAGTTGCTGACCCAGGTTTTCTTTCTTTGTATCGATTCTTGAAGTTTCGATGGGGGTCTCTCTAGCTAGACTATTGTTGGGGGATGTTGCATAGCCTGCACCATCTTGGTGAGGCCTCAAACCTACTACATCAGTAGGTTGAACTACTCCAGATCCACCATGGCCGCTGACAGAGGAGGTTGAGGTACCGATGATAGAGCCAGGATGGATGGATCTGGCTCAGATCTGATGGCAGAAGTAGTAGACCATCGTGTGGTTGTCTTCTTTGGAGAAATTTTTGGGCCAAAAAGAGATTAAATGGAAGTGAATTCAAAAGATTAGGAGAAGAAGAATGCAGATAGGATCGACTAGGTACTCCTTTTAGAACAAGAGCTCAGAGTTTTCTTCTTCTAGCACCAATCCTATTGGTGCAGAAATCTATGAGGATGTTGGAGGTAGCTAAAGTTGGAAAGGTGAGGCTACCAATGGGACCTACTAAACAAAGTCCAAACTGCAGGTGGGTGGTCTAGCAGGATCCTCCGACACTCAAATTAGTTCTCTAGCCAACTGAAATGGAGTGTCCAAAAAATAGTGGAGCAGAGTAACGAGGAGGGAAGAGAGCTTCGAGGAAAATATATCTAGAGGGTCTCTTTTATAGATGAAGCATATAACAAATTGATGGTGATAGTCATAACCATCTGATAGTGGACTGCTCAGGCTATGTGGAGTTGGTTATGAAGGATGAGTTATCGTTTGTCGCTACTTGCAAATAGTTAAGATTTGTTCGTTAGAGTTTTGACATAGGTTGAAGACTTCAGTATATGCAGTGAACTTATAACTGGCTAAGGTCTGCTAGAGCAGCATCCAGTGGCTTAAAGGAGTTCGAATGCCTCTAGGATCACGTGTAGGTAGGTGCCTCCTAAATTGAGATTTGAAGTACCATGCTCCATCCTTCGTAGAGCGATTGTCATGAATCAGTGGTTCGACGAGATTCTTTTGGATGGCTCTTAACTGACAGGCATGGTATGGGCCAAGTAGGTTCGCGACTGCTAGTAGAAGCTCATCCTAGAGGATATTCAAATGGAAGGGCTTTAGTTGAAGGGAGCACGACTGAAACAAGTTTTACTGAATGAAATCCGTCAGGATGGAGTGCTACTGGGAGGAGCGTGATTGGAGGAGTTCATTTGAAAGGAGCGCAACTGGTGGAGTC
Source organism: Cocos nucifera (assembly GCA_006176705.1). Classification (NCBI taxonomy): domain Eukaryota; kingdom Viridiplantae; phylum Streptophyta; class Magnoliopsida; order Arecales; family Arecaceae; genus Cocos; species Cocos nucifera. The sequence goes on from QRFJ01001343.1 coordinate 94,638, forward strand.
CATCTAGAAGGAGCGTGATTGAAGGAGTTCGTCTAAAAGCAGCATGACAGGAAGAAGTATAACTTAAGGAGGTTGGCTGGAAGGAGTTTAGCTGAAGAAGCCCGTCGTTTACAATATGGGACTTCATCCGTCTTCAAAATTCATCACCGATCAAGGTCGGGGGAACTAGGCTTTGGCCCTATCACCTATTCTAAGTCAAAAAGTAGGGTTAGTGAAATAATAGTTCTTCTTCACTATTCTAGATATGCTAGCTAGACTTCAATATACTTTTGGCAAGTTCTTAAACATGGACTTGTTGTTGAGAAGATTGGCAAACTCCCACAGAATGGAGATCGGCGGCCAAGGACTTCAACGAGGGTTATTTTACCCCCAACAAAATACATAAATATATGTTCTAGTTCTGATTACATCTAATGTAATATTTGAAAATCAAAATTTAAATGATCTTTTAATAAAAATTTTAATCTAGACTATTCATGGTATAGATCTCTTAAAACTAGTCTAGATATGCATCATATATATCACATACATGGAATTTTAGATGCACCTACTAATTTCAGATCTGATTACATCTTATGTAATGTATAAAATCTAAAATATCATATCATAAAAAAATAAATAAAATTAAATCAAAAATAGATCTAAAGAACTGTAAATGCAACTTTGATACTAGTTGAAGAAAATCCTAGTTTTCCTATCGCAGGATCGATCTGATCTGATTAAATCTAAAGTAGAATTTTAAATTTTTTTTCTTATGATTCAATCAAATTTGAGAGTTTAAGATCTGATTGAAATGATCTGATAGCAAAAATAAAATTAAAATTAAAATCATAACATCTAATATTATCTGATCGGGTAACCATTTACCCACTGTGATGATCTGATGAATGATCCAAGATTCTGATTGAGCCATGCATGCACCTACCCTTTATTGAAGTCCACTTGGGTCAGAACTAAAAGTCCTCTCCTTTTAGATCTGATCTCAAAAGATCAGATTTAAAATTGATCTATAAAGCCTTTGAATTGATCTTCAACGGCTGCACGTTCATCTCACAAACAAGGTCGTCTCGAACTGATCTTTGCAACAACAGCCTTCAGCTTTTGAAGATGATTTCACCCAGCACCTTGTGCATGGAGAAGAGGAAGAGGATCAGAAATGGAGGCATGGAAGATGGAGAATGGGGTAGGGCTTCGTTGTGGATTAATTGCAATACAAAACTAGGTGCGCAAGGCCCTTTATATGGACCTTTGCACCATCCTGGAGTCTTGTAGCTTTAAGCAACTAGATTGCTTAAAGTAGAAGGACTCCTACCTGATCATCATGCCCCAACCCATTTATTTCTAAATTTTATCATACAAAAAATAAGAAAACAGGCATGGAGATGGGAGGATAAAATTTTGTGGGCTTAAGGCATATCTCTCCAAGTGTTTTGATCTCATCAAAACACCTAAACCTCATCCATTAAGGGCACATGCCATATGGGGGCATGTGCCCTCATTTCTTCCATGAAAACCACATAGGGATGTGCGTGCTTAGATAAATTCTAGGGGGCACACATCTCTTCCCTCAATTCCTGCAAATATTAGGTCAAATGGCCTTGTCCAAATTTCATCTCATGATTTTAGGACAAACCCTGATCTCATCGAGACAAGCCTTATTTTGATCAAGACAAGTCCTATTCTCATCAGAACAAGCTCCAATCAGATCAGGATAAATCCATACAAGGCTCTTGGATGAGCCAAATCTAATTTGACTTAATCAAGATGAACTAGAAAGTCAACAGAAGGAGAAAGTCAGGCACAATCGTATGCTAGCATGATTTTCTTGAACCTAATTAGATCTAATCCAAATCAATCGAACTAGGTTAGCCCAATTGATGACATCCAAACTTAAACCCCTATGAATGTGATCTAGTTAGATTCAGTTCTGTATGGTAATGAGATATGTTGCAATCTCTATCATCGACATCATCAAAATATCTTTCGATGGACCAGAATTCTTTTGATTCACCTAATTAGAATTATCGATCATCAAGATAATTTTAATTGATCCCAAAATCCACCAGTGACACCTAACAGTATATGGTGGCAATCTGTTAGAATCAAATATAAATCTCTCAATATAGCTATCTATGTGATTGGGTTCTTCTATCATGAGCCTCAACAGGATCAAGATCAAGGTGAACTCATCAAACCTAACACCCAACATATAAATAAATTATTTGATTTGAGTTCAATGTGAAATTCTAATAGAAATTTTTTTTATTAATTTATACTGCCATAGCCATGGGCTTAAGGACTCGATCTCATTATCATCATAGGGCTACTCCTCTATCGAGATTGATAGATTTTCTATTGATGCAATCCAATTCCTGCAATGTATATGCTATAGCCAACATACATCTCAAGATTCCGAATGGCTAGAAGATCGAGTTATAATATAGCCAAACTATAACACTCTCAAGATGAACTGTCGATGCACCTTAGATTAGAAAACTAGACACACAACTGCAGCATCAAGCTAGTAATCAACAAGAAGGTAGACTTTCTTATGACTGCTCGAGGTGGTCACGCTTAGTGCTCTTGTTCTTAACAAGTACCTATACTCTTACTCTGATATCCTCACACTGTAGACTTAAGATTTATCTATCCTAAAAAAATAATTATACATCGATCTTCCAAATTGATCACCATCCTTGTGATGATCCTATGATCGAAAGTAATTTATGAGTTAATTATGATAACACATGCCTAAAATTTTCAACTCTTGAAAATATACATTATCATGCTCATTAACTCGAAGGATGTATCATAGACACTTTAAATACACAACATGATAGAAAATAATTTTTTTATTAATTTAAATTAAAATTATAAAAATATATTTAGAAAGTATTTTACAAGTATCGATCAATCTGGCTTTTAGGGCACTCATCTAACAGTAATTTGGTCCGTATCTTCTCTATCCTTAAATCATATGTCTTCTAAATTATCTAAATTATTAGATCCTTAAAATGATAAAGTTATGGGGCTAACTAAGTCATAGCCTTCCTTTAAGGTGGATGGCAATGGGTCTAATTTTTTAGGTGAACATTGGAGGTGCCTTACACCCGGTATTCATCTGGGTGTTAGAATTACTATCCATCAAATGATAATTAGGTTGCACTCTTTGAATGATGATCAGGTTGGCCAGAGCTTTTCTCAGGCCTGATCATCATTCGTTTAATGCACTGAACTCAGTCATGTTAATGGTTGGATCTAATCGAGACTTTCAGTGGAGACACCTTACATCTACTAAAGAGAAGCTTGGGATAAAACTAAATACTTGAAGTTGTTTGAAAAAATAATTGATTGTCAACCTACCTATAGATGCACATGGGTTAGCCAGAGCCTTCCTCAAGCTCGTTCGTAGTCTATGTAGATTCTAGTACCCATTAAGGAGTTAGTGTAATTTCTCGAATTAGAGGTAGAGGCTACCAATCATAGAAAATAATAGAAAGATCTTTAGACCCAAGTTTTTAGGATTAAATAATTCATGTACTAATATAATCTTGTGTTTTTCTTTTAGTTAAATTGAATGGCTAGTGATTAGTCACTCCATTCACTATTGGATAGTGACAAGCTTATAGGACCTGATTTGAAGAAGTCTAGTTATTGACCCTAATCAAGCAGACTAGAAGAAAAATTATCCTCTTGATTCAAATAGACTGAACAGGAAAAAGCAGTAAGTAGTTGCTAGTCAAGGCTGTTATATGATAACATCTTATAATTTTTCTATTTGTAATATTTCTACCTGGGTATTGGATACCAAAAGTCCAGTTCATATATGCAATTCATTTCATGCACTTCAAATTGGTAGAAAATTTGAGAACGGCGATAGATTTCTTAATGTTGGGGATGGAAAGAATATTCCAATCTTAGCATTAAAAATTATTGAGCTTATTTTCAAAATAGATAATATCATTTTAAGTGATTGTCACCATTGTCCATTCTTTATGATGAATATAATATCATAGGGCTTTTGGCTCAAGATGGTTACTATTTATCAATAAAGAAAAATTATTATGATATCATTACGAATGATGTTACAATAATACAAGAAAAATTAAGAAATAATATTTATATTTTATCATAGTCTATTAATATAATGTACACGTCAGATAAATGCTTAAAACTAGATAATATCACTGATACCTATTTTTGGCATTGTCGGCTCAATCATATAAATAAGAATAGGATCAACAGGTTAGTCAAGAAGTGTATCCTTGACATCAATGATTTTAAATCATTGAAAACCTGTGAGTCATGCCTACTTAGTAAGATGAGCAAATCACCTTTTACTGAAAAGGGTGAACGAGCTAGTAATGTTCTGGGTCTAGTACATAGTGATATATGTGGATCTATGAACACATATACCAGAGATGGATATTACTATATCATTATATTTATTGATGACCTATCTAGGTATGGGTACATCTATCTTATGTACAGTAAATTTGATTTGTTTGAAATGTTCAAACGATATCGTAATGAGATAGAAAAATAACTTAGAAAAAGTATTAAAACTCTTTGGTCAGACCGAGGTGGTGAATATTTTTTTAATGAAGTTTTGATATATCTAGGAGAGAATGGGATTCTCTCATAATGGATCCTTTTTGAAATACCATAGCATAATGGTGCATCTGAAAGAAGAAATCGAATCCTGTTGGACATGGTTCAGTCCATGATGGGATTTGTGAGTCTGCCAATTTTATTTTGAGGTTATACACTCAAGACAACTTATTATGTTTTGAATAATGTTCTAATAAATCTATTACAAAAACTCTATATGAGATATGGACTGTGCATAGGCAGACACTCTCTCACTGTAGGGTTGGAGGATGTCCAGCTTATATCAAATATTTGTAGATGAAAACGCTTGGACCTAGTTCTGATAGATGCCTATTTATAGGGTACCCTAAGAAAAATAGGGGTTATTACCTCTACTTTACTGAAGAACAAAAATTGTTCTTCAGCAATAGAGTAGTCTTTCTAAAAAAAAGTTCCTTCAAGAAGAAACTACTATCTCTAAAGTTGAACTTGGTGAAGTTTGATAGATAGAAGAACTGACACATTCTAGTAAACCTAAAGAACTAGATTTGATAAGATCAAACCTAGAGTCCATTGTTGAGGCACCCTTGAGAAGATCCGATAGAGTACTAAATCAGATGGACAGATACTATGATTTCTTGGTCTGGGATGGTGATCGTGTTGAACTCAATGAGAACGATGAGGATCCGATCACCTACATGGATGCCATGCAAAGGTTTGATTCTAATAAGTAGCTTAAAGTCATGAAGTCCGAAATGGAATTCATAAAGGTCAACAGTATATGGACACTGGTTAATCCACCTGAAGGGGTAAAATCCATTGGGTGTAAGTAGATTTTCAAAGAAAAAAGAGGCATAGATGGAAATATGGAGATCTATAAAGCCCATCTAATTGTCATGGGATATTGTCAGTGTTATGGTATTGACTATGATGAGATATTTTTTTTTATGGTAATGCTCAAGTCCATTCGAATTATGCTTACAATAGCAGCGTATATAAACTATGAAATCTGGCAAATGGATGTGAAGATAGCTTTTCTAAATGGAGAGCTAGACGAAGAGGTATATATGATACAACCTGAGGGGTTCACCTCCACAGACGAGTCTAAGGTGTGCAAGCTTTAGAAATTAATTTATAGATTAAAGCAAGCATCTCAAAGTTGGAACATGCATTCTGATAAGATGATCAGAATGTATGGTTCATTAAGAATGGAGAAGAATCCTGCATATATAAATGGGCTAATGATTCTATAATAATATTTCTTGTATTATATGTGGATGATATTTTCTTAATTAGGAATGACATTCCTATATTATAGGGAATAAAGATTTGGCTGTTGTCTCAGTCCATGTACATTGAAATCGTGCTAAAGTAATTCAGCATGGCGAATTTCAAGAAAGACTATCTTTTGATAGGCCATGGAATTACTCTCTCAAAGAGAGATTGTCCAAGAACTCCTCAAGAGAGAGAGCATATGAGTAGAATACCATATGCTTCGGTAGTGGGTTCTATTATGTACCCCATGACATGTACGAGATTGGATGTGGCATACTCACTAGGGATACTGAGTAGATACCAGTCTGATCAGAAAAAGAATAACTAGAAGGTTGTAAAGACAATCGTGAAGTATTTAAAAAATACTAAGAACTAGTGGCTCATTTATGGAGATGCTAACTTAAAACTTATGGGATATATTGATTTCAATTTCTAGTCAAATCATGATGATAGTAAGAGTGTGTCAGGATATGTATTTACCCTGAATGCTGGAGCAGTCTACTGAAAAAGTTTCAAGCAGCACATTATGGTCGATTCTGCATGCGAGGCGGAGTATATCGCGACATCCAATGCTGCAAAGAAAGCTATTTGGCTATGAAAGTTCATCAACGAGCTAAAAGTGACACCCTCCTTGAATGGTCCGATTCTACTTTACTATCACAGCACTGGAGCCATAGCTCAAGCGAAGAAGCCAAAGGCACATTAGCGCACCAAGCATATTCTGCATCACTATTAACTTGTATGAGAGATCATAGAGCGAGGTGACATCGGGCTTCAGAAGATTGATAAAAGAAAAAATATGGCCGACCCATTTACTAAAGCCCTTAGAATCAAAGAGTTCAACAATCACAAATGGAAGATGGGTATTTGATACTGTTCAGAATGGCTTTAGTCTAAGCAGAAGTTGTTGAAAATTATATCCTAAAGCCAATCATCTATGTTATAGATGGTTGAGCTTATTATAATTTATACTTAAATTATTAATAAATAAAATTATTATTCTAGCTTTTCATCATTTTTGTGCATCTTTTTTTTATGAACTCTTTTATGATGAAGTCCTTAGGACTATTTAGAATTGATAAAGAAGGGTTTATCGTTTAATCCTTAAATCTCTTTACGACTAAATGATATGTTGTTACCTAAGATGATAATTTTATTGAGTGTGGATCGTTGTGCGCCATATGGATTGGTTGCCCTCTTAACCAAGGATTATGAAGATATTGGTATGGCATGCAGATGAAATGTAGGGATACATTTTATTGAACATGATCCAACTATGGAGCTTTTTGCTATCAAGAGTTGCAAATGAAGAATATGGGTATAAGTGTCCCTTAGACCTGAGATCACCACGATGCCTTGCAAGCAACTCATTATACTTTGGTATTAGACTATCTAAATTTCTAATTTAGTGATGAAAGATTTTTGGATGCAATTAAGTACTTGTTAAGTCGGTGCATGAGTCAAGATGGAATTGACCCCTCCAAGTATTAGAGAAAATACATCGCTATATTTCAATTAAGTAAAATCTCGACCGAGGTGATCTATATGATGCATATTAAAATTTGAAATATAATATGGATGATTTTAGAGTTGAAAATTAAATCCTAGGTCATCTTTTGAGCATTGAGGTCAAGGAGATGAATTATATAATAACCATATGCCATAGGTTCATGGATGTTGCATTACAACTATTCGACATATCCGAACATCGGGTATCATTGCTAGATGGTCACATCGATTGATGCAAAAAATTGGTTCTTGTACTATCAGTTTAATGTTCAAACCTATGGGGTCATACATAATAGAAGTTTCTACTTAATCTGATGGCTGATCAAGAGTCCTAATGATCTAAGACTTTGTGGTTAAGAGTCCTACTGGACTTGGATTTTGTGATCAGGAGTCTCATTAGACTGAGACTCTACCTTCTTGAGTCCCACTAGATTGAAACTCTAACATTATTGGAGGATTAATTAGCACTTAGATTGCTGATTAGCTTAATTTGATTAAGCAATGAGGTTTGAATTAAATCAGATTGAATTAGATTCGACTAGATTTGACCCAATTAGGTTATGAGATTGCCTAATCGCTAAGAAAGATTGGACCCTGATTTGATCAGGGCCTGGATTCAATTAATTTCTAATTTGATTAGAATTTAACTAAGATGGATTAAGTCTAATTTAATTAAATTTAGTTTGGTTTAACTGGGTTAAATCAAACTTAGTTGGTTAGAGACCTGATTGGATAAAATGGATAGCCCAATTAGTTTGGTACAATCTCCCTATGCCTAGCACCTTGACTCTTTGACCATCGCAATTTTTTGATGGTGAATTCTGATTTATTTCCCATGCCCAGAAGTGAGTAGATGCCTCATTTCTCCTTCCCTTTGACCTGGTCCAAGTGTTGGATGAGGTTAAGACATCACTTGAATTTTGAATTCAAGTAGGAGGTTGAAACAACTTCAACCTCCCATCCTTATCTTTTCCCCATGCCCTCCCTCTCTTTGTTGCCACTTTTAATCAGATTAAAAGTGGGCATACACACCAAAAGGAGAGTCCTTTTGTGTGTAAAACACCTTTCCAAGCGTTGAAATTGGGTTGGGTTTTATCTTGAATTTTGAATTCAAGATGATTGGTTAGAGGTTGGAACAAACCTAACCTCTTATTCTTATCCCAAACCCACACGCTTCCCACACTGAATGTTGCCCATTTAAATCTAATTTTTTGTGCGGGCATGTGTGAGGAAGTGAGGGTTTCTAAAGAGAGAATTCTAGTGGGGGTGCTACATTCTAGGCATGGGAAACTTCGGAGAGAGTTTTTCCTTGCACCAACCTCTTCCTCTCATGCCACATGTACTTTTTTCTCTTTTCATCACCCACTTTAGATAGGATCAAAGTGTTGTATGCACAAATAGGAAAGACCTTCTACTTGTGAAAATTTATTCCATTGGAAAAATCAAAGGAGAGAGAGCATGAGAGCATTTCTGGTGCAAGGGTTCTCCCAAGAGTCCTCCTGCACCCAGCCTTCCGTTCTTAGATTAGATCAAAGTTAGACTGACGGGTGATTTTTTTGTGAAAAGTGTTTCATACAAAAATCATAGAGAGGGTGTAAGGGTCTTTTGGGCATGTGATCTAATAGTTAGAAAATCCTGAGTGGGGACTCCAGGATTTTAGGGTGTGGGTCGACCTAGGGGTTCGAGTAGTGAGATCGAGTGCTGTAAGCATTGAATCTTCACCAATTTTTTCACTCTACCTCATCATCCTTCATTCTACATCCTTCAATCTCCTGGAGCATCCAAGTGATTGGGAGAAGGAGGTCGATCAAGATCAGCCATCGAAGATTTCAGCGAGAAGCTAGCACTCTGATGGAGCTGATCAGGACTAGAAGCTTCATGTGAACCATCCATAGGGGCTAGATGATCTGTGCAGTTGCATCGTGATGCGAGGAGCCTTTTTTAGATTTTTAGATTGCAGAGATCATCTACCTGCACTCAGATATCATGTTCTGAACACGAGTAGTAAATATGATTTACTCTTTCATGCATTCAATTTTTCTATACATATATAATATGTCTCGATCCTAGTGTAGAGTTTTATGATTAGATTATAGTATGCATAGATTAATTAGATTAATCTATTATGTTTTACTGCATTTTATTTGAAAAAGTTTTGAAATGCATGCCTAGAACCCTGCATCTTCTCCTACATGTTCATGATATACCTTATCATTTTGAGCCATGAGACAACAACTTGCTATACCTTCCTCCTCTTTCTCATTCTCTTCTTTGCCTTGCTCTCCCTTAATCATTATTCTCTTTCTTCTTTGTTTCTTCTTCTTTTTCTTTTTTTCATCTTTATCGACCATGAGATATAGGTTAGGGTGAGCTTTTTTCTCTTCATGGAAGCTTGATTCTTCTTTTTGATTTGCCCTTTTATAAGTCATTTCCAATTTTTTTCATATTTGATTCACTAAAGTACATGAAGAAATTTCATTAAACTAATTTAAGTCCAAAGAGCAATAAAGTATTTTCATGACCTTAGTATTTAGTTGGATTGTTTCTTTATCAACAATCAATCCATTGTGTGTGGGGGGGCTATTGGTGCAGAAACTGGTTGACGCCAGATTGAACTGGAGTGGAGGAGGATGAGGTCGCAGTCGATGACCAACAAAACAATGTCCCATCCGAAGCCAGTGGGGGTGGCTCCGGCAAGACCCTCCGACGCTCAAGTTAGCTCTAGCCAATAGAAATGGAGTGCTCAGTGTGGAGTTCGGTAGAGTTTCAAGGAGGAGAGAAGAGTTTTAGAACCTAGCCTAAGCATATCTGAAGGGTCCTTTTTATAGGCAGAGCTTGTTGTAACTACCTTGATTAATGATTGCCATAACTATCCTGATCAATGCCGATCATTATTGACTTGATAAATGCCGATCGTTATTGTCGTGTAACTGTTTAGTAGTGGAATCACCTGCAGGAATCCATCGATAGTCTGTAAGAAGTTCGACTTTCATAGAAGTTCGGCCATTGAGGAGTTCGGCAGCTGGAGGAGTCCACAAGAAGTCCGACTTCCGTAGAAGCCCAACTACTGGAGGAGTCCGCAAGGAGTTCGGCTTTTGTAGAAGCCCGGCTACTGAAGGAGTCCGCAAGGAGTCTGACCGCTGGAGGAGTCCGCAAGGAGTCTGACTTTCGTAGAAGCCCGACCGCTGGAGGAGTCCGCAAGGAGCTCGGCCGCTAAGGAGCTCGACTAAGGCTCGTCCACTGAAGCTTTCCTATGACTACCGATTGTATTATCGGCTGAGCATCTGATTGGACTTCGGTGGGAGCAGGGTTTATCCCCAACAATAGTCCCTCCACTCTCGAGTTTGAAATTCAAAGGGAGTACCAAAATAGATGACTACCGAAGTCCTTTCCCGAGCTCTGCCCACATTAAAGTTGAAGTTCGGGGGATCATATATCTTGCATCAGAGGTTACCTTAGGAGAGATCTCATCTTGTAGCCGAAGTTGATGGAGATCCTATCTCCTATAGACTTCGAAGCTTGGACTTGAACTTTGCTCGCATTAGGATGAGGTTCTCCTCCTGTTCCTAATAGGCTGTGGAGGCACATAAGGGCCGTTGTCAGGGCCTCTCCCTCCATCTCCTCTATGGTGAACGAGGTCTTCAACATTGCTCGCGTTAGGACGAGGTTCTCCTCCTATTCCTAATGGACTGTGGGGACACGTAAGGGCCGTTGTTAGGGCCTTTCCCCCCATCTCGTTTTAGGTGAACGAGGCCTTCGACCTTGCTCACGTTAGGACGAGGTTCTCCTCCTGTTCCTAACGGGCTATGGGGGCACATGGGGACCGTCGTCCTCGCCTCTCCCCCATCTCATTTTAGGTGAACGAGGCCTTCGACCTTGCTCGCGTTAGGACGAGGTTCTCCTCCTGTTCCTAACGGGCTGTGGGGGCACGTAAGGGCCGTTGTCAGGGCCTCTCCTTCCATCTCATCTAAAGTGAACGAGACCTTCGACATTGCTCACGTTAGGATGAGGTTCTCCTCCTATTCCTATCGGGCTATGGGGATACGTAAGGACCGTTGTCAAGGCCTCTTCCCTCATCTCATCTAAAGGGAATGAGGTCTTGTTCAGCTTTTTGAAGTCAATGCACATCCTCCATTTATTGTTCGCCTTTTTGATGAGGACCAAATTTGAGATCCAGGTCGGATAATTAACCTCCCGGATGAATTCAGCTTTGAGGAGCTTGTCTACTTCTTCAGTGATTATTTTCTACCTCTCCGGGGTGTGGTGGCATATCTTTTCTTTTATCAGTCAATGCCTCAGGTTGATGGCCAGTCGATGTTCCATGACCTCAACATCAATCCCTGGCATATCTACTGGGGTCCAGGTGAAGACGTCTGCATTTTTTCTGAGGAAGATAACGAGTTGCTTCCGAACTTTGCCTGCCAAGTTGGAGCCGATCTGCACCGCATACTCGACGTTCCCATCGTCTAAGGGCATAGAGACGAGGTCCTCCATAGGCTCGCCTCGTTCTTCAGTGAGGTCATCTCGGACATCCAATTCGTTAACAAGATAAGAGTCAGACTGCTCTCCCTTATGTAGGACGATCGAGTAGCAGTGCCTCGCCAAAGCTTGGTCTCCCCTGACCTCTCCGATCCTATGACTTGTTAGAAATTTCATCTTCAAATAATAGGTCGATACCACCGCTCGAAGTGCATTTAGACTAGGTCGGCCAAGAATGGCATTGTAAGTGGATGGAGTCTTACGACTAGGAAATCAACTTATGCTTTGGCCAGTTTCGGGCATCGCCCTCTTGTCACAACCAAAGTTATTATGCCCTCAACTGGTATGGCATTGTCGGTGAATCCTATCAGTGGGGAGTTCATAGGCCCCAAGTGGCCATCGGGTAAGAACATTTTTGAGAAGGCATCGTAAAACAACACATTGACCGAACTTTTATTGTCCACTAAAATGCGGTGTACATCATAATCAGTAATGTTCAAAGAGATTACAACCGCGTCATTGTGCAAAAATTGGACCCCCTAGGCATCCGCCTCGGTAAAGATCATAGATTCCTCGATCCTCTATTTCTTCATCGGTCCTTCAGATCCACTGACCTCTTCTTGTTGAAGTCCCTCCAAGATTGTATTGATGACACCAAGAGGTGGCCGATCTCCTTGGTCCTCCTCCCTCGATGGTAGCGCTCTCAGTCGATCCTCTTATCCTTCAGGCCATCTCCGTAAGAATCAACCAAGTCTACCCCGCCTGACGAGCTCTTTGATCTCGTCCTGGAGTTGGATGCACTCAGTATCGTGGCCGTGGTCACGATGATAAAGACAGAACTTATTGGGATTATGTTTGCTGGGATGGAAACGCATCCTCTCAGATCTCAAAAGTTATTCCCTAATTTTCATCAGCACTTGGATCTTCGGAGAGTTAAGGGGAGCATAGTTGTGAAATCTCCGTTGGAGAGAACCTCGGCACTGGGGAGAACCTCGGCATTGGGAAGAACCTTAGGGCTTTCCTGCCTCCAAGCCCGAGGGGGAGTTCGGACTTGCCTGCGCCCCGAAGGAGTTCAGGAATGCGGTCGAACTTTACTTGGCTTCCTCACTTCTATGGGCTTATCTGGCTCGCTGACTTGCCGCTTGCCTTCAGCTTCATCATCCTTGGTCTTGAAGGCTTCCTCAGCTCGGGCATAACCTTCAGCCCGAGCTAGCATGTCAACAAAATCTCTAGGATATTTCTTTTTCAGGAAGAACAACAAGTCATTCTTTTGAAGGCCGCCCTTGAGCGCGGCCATCGCAACGGACTGGTCCAGGTTCCGGACCTCCAATGCCGCAGCATTAAACTAGATGACATAAGTTTGGATGGATTCTCCTTGCTTCTACTTGACATTCATCAAGAAATCCAAACTTCAGCATGGACGCCGACTACTGACGAAGTGGGCTGCAAACTGCTGGCTCATCTGATCAAATGATAAGATCATACTCGGCTTAAGCGTCGAATACCAGTTCCTGATGGCTCCCTCAACGGTCGAGGGGAAAGCCCGACATAAAATGACATCTGATATGCTATGGAGCAACATCATCGTTCGGAAGGCTTCCAGATGATCGACTAGATCAGTGGTTCCATCGTAACTCTCAAACTATAGAAGCTTGAAGTTCGGCAGAATCGGTTCCTACATAATTTTCTGCAAAAAGGGAGGGTCAGCACAAACATCATTACCATGAGAGGAGGGATTGTGATGGAGTTCTTCGATCCATCGGCTCATTTCTAAGAGCCTTTTATCCAAGAGATCTTCACGGTCTTTGATCTCCAAGGTTTTTTGGTAGAACGGGTGTGAAGCTTCCCCCTAGGTCGAGTCGTGGTCCGAGCAGGGGCCTTCCCTCCTCTGATTCTCCCTTTCGGGGATTAAAGGTTGGGTAGCCCAAGTCGGCCATTCCTGGCCCGGACCATAGGGCTCTGAAGAATTCTGCATCAGTTGAGCCAGTGCCAGGGCCTGCTGGTGTATGGCTTGCATCACCTGCATCACCTCCATGAGGCCATGAACCTGTAGGATGAGCAGGTTGAACTGCTCTGCATCCACCACAGCTACAGATGGAACCTAGGTTGTCGGGGCTGGAGTGGGAGCAGATGGATCTGAGCGAGATCGGACCATGGAGGCCGTTGATCATTGGGTCGAAGCTCTCCTGGGAGGCATCTTCTCTTAAGAAAGAACTCTGGAGAGGAAGGAGGAAGATCTCTAGAGAGAGATCGTCGCTGAGCACTCCTTTAAGATCGAGGAAACCTCAAGAACAGAGGGGCCCTCCTTCTAGCGCCAAATCTATTGGTGTAGAAACTAGTTGATGCCGGATTGAACTGAAGTGGAGGAGGATGAGGTCGCCACCGATGACCTGCAAAACAACGTCCCATTTGAAGCCGATAGGGATGGCTCCGGTAGGACCCTCCGACGCTTAAGTTAGCTCTGGCCAACAAAAATGGAGTGCTCAGTGTGGAGTTCGACAGAGTTTCAAGGAGGAGAGAAGAGTTTTAGAACCTGGCCTAAGCGTATCTAGAGGATCCTTTTTATAGGCAGAGCTTGTTGTAACTGCCTTGATTAATGATTGTCGTAACTGTCCTGATCAATGCCGATTATTATTGACTTGATAAATGCCGATCATTATTGACTTGATAAATGCCGATCGTTATTGTCGTGTAACCATTTAGTAGTTGGATCGCCTGTAGGAATCCATCGACAGCCGGTAAGAAGTTTGACTTTCATAGAAGTTCGGCCACTAAGGAGTTCGATCGCTGAAGGAGTTCGCAAGGAGTTCGGCTTTCGTAGAAGCCCGATTGCTGGAGGAGTCCGTAAGGAGTCCGACTTCTGTGGAAGCCCAACCGCTGAAAGAGTCCATAAGGAATCCGACTTTCGTAGAAGCCCGGCCGCTGGAGGAGTCCACAAGAAGCTTGGCCGCTAAGGAGCTCGGCTAAGGTTCGTCCGCTAAAGCTTTCTCGTGACTACCAGTTGCATTATCGGCTAAGCATCTGATTGGACTTCGGTGAGAGCAGGGTTTATCCCCAACAAGGGCCATTGACAATAATCTTTCATAAATTATAGTCACATGCTCGTATGAAGATTCTTATTCTAGCTTTCCAATAAGTCAAATTTATGGTATTAAAAAGTGAGGGTCGATCAATGGAATGACCTTCATTAAAAAGAGATTCCATTTTGGGTTGCCAAAATTTTTGGCTCTTGATGGTTAGGTCAACAGTTAATAACAAAGCACCTACTCTGATACAATTTATTGCCCAAAGGTAGAAACCAAAGAGGGGGTATGAATTGGATTCTTATAAAATCTTTTCAAATTAAAAACTAAGTCAATTATATGCTTCTAATTAAATCAACTTAAGAGATTGCATGGTGAAAGTAATTTATAGCAGCGGAATTAAAACATATATGTTGCTAAATAAGAATCAAAAATTAAGCTAAGCAAGAATTAAAAGCAAGTAATGCAAGTGAAGAAGTCACAATACAAACATACAAAATTTATAGTAGTTTAGAGCAATCTGCTCCTACATCCACTTTTCAAGTTTTTCTTAGGAGTTTCACTATAATCCTTTCTTGATTATAGTGTATTTATTTTTTTGGGCTCATAAACAAATCCAGTTGATTTTCATAGGAGTACCAACCAAAATCTTACATCATTAGATTTTTGGGTTCACTAACAACCTAGTTGATTTTCCAAGCTTCCAAACCAAAATCTATACAACGTCTAATTACGAATTTAGACTGGCCTAAATCCCAAGTTTCTTTTCTAAAAGAAACTTGGAAAGAAAACAAAATTATAATGTAAACAAATTTAGCATAAAATTTAAAAAAAAAATTGATGCATGAAGAAGAGATTAAATGAATGGCTATTTTGAAGCTTGAACACTCTTTTTTGAAATTTAAGAGTTGCTTAAGAAGTTTTGAAAGATATTTCTTGAAAGCTCTCTAAATTTGAAACTTAAATCTCTCTTCTCTCTTTCTCTCAGATATCCAATGTGGCTCCCTCCACTTTTAATGATTTCTATTTTTAATCTACTTTTCTTCTTTTTCTTTTGATTCTCCATCTTTAGATAGTCTTCAATAAAAAGAAAGCTAATTTTTTTAGTTGCAAGTCCAAAAAGTATCAGACCCTAGAACCAAAGTTGTATCAATCCCAGAGCAAAATGTATCGACCTAAGATACATGGTGTCAACCTCAAGCATGGGATAGTGCCTATAGTGCTAGTTTGTTATCTTTTTCAATGAATCTTTTCATTCCAAATGGCTTATTCAAGCCCTCCAATAATTCAAACTCTCTCTCAAGCTATTTTG
>QRFJ01001343.1:110850-187721 GCA_006176705.1 Cocos nucifera
GTTAGTACTTTTAGATTTAAAATCTTTGATTTTATAAAAGAAAAAGAAAAGAGAAGAGTTTTGGGATCAAAAGAAAGCGGAAAATAAAAAGTGAAAATAAAAGGTGCAGGAATTTAACTTGGTGCTAAGATCTACTAGTTAGATCTTAGCATCTATTTGCAAAAAAATAAAAAAATAATAATTTAAAGTGCTAAAATTAAATTGAAAAAAAATATGAAATTAAAGAGCATAAAAATAAATATTGCATTAAAAAGTTCATAATTTAAATACATAAAATAAAAAAAATAAAATAGGCTGATCTCTGATCTTGGATCGGCATTGGTGGAAAGATGGTGTAGAAGCCCAGCTCTTCTCCTCAGCACCAATTGCTTTGAAGTAGCCATTAACCCATAGCCTAGCTTCACCCTATATCAAAGCTTTACCTTGACTAGAGATATTGATTTTTGAAGGCCTGAGTCTTTTTTATAGAGCTAGGGAGGCTAGATATTTTTTTTGTGGAGGCAATGTGGGACTAAGGATTATTTTAATCATGAAAATAGGAAGAAATCTAAGTGAAATTCAGATTAAAATAGCCCCTATTGAGTTCTTTTAATTCTGGCCATTGGATGGTGATCAGATGCTTCCAAAAATACCAAAAATAGACATGTAATGGCCTAGATCAAGTCGGATTAATTTCTGACCATTGGATCATTCTTGATGGAGGAATTTACACTGTTGATCATGCGTTTGAGAGTTTGATCACCGTCGGGAGCCTTCTGGACCGTCGGATCGAAGATGGAATCGGGCGCTTCCGTCCGATGGCGATCTGGATGAAATTAGCAATCGAAAAAAAGAATTGACCATCCGATCCCAACCGCAAACAACCACCACCATACGATCACGCGTTTACTGTTCCCATGCACCGCGTGGACTGGCCACATCGTGCACTGCAACCAATCAGCACCTTCTATTGATAGATGAAAAGACCAAAATGCCCTATGAGCTGCGATGAATTTTCTGTAAACCCTTTAGGGGTCTAGGTCTACCACATGGCAGGCTCTCATTCGTCGGTGTCTGCTAAGCTGACGGTCCATACTATTCTGCAGACCGACTGATGGCTTATGGGCTTGAGTCGGCTAGCTTGGATGGCTTGATGCGTCAGCTTGGTCGGCTTGACTCAGCGCATTTGGATGCGCCAGTTGCTGCGGCGTGGTGGCTTGAGCCGTTTGAGCCTTATGTTATTTTTTTCATTTAAATTTTTTTATTTTATTTCTTTAAAAATTCATATCTTTTCCATTTTAGCTTCGTTTTGCTCCAAACTTATTTCATTACAATCAAAAAAATGAGCTCTTTCCATTGATTATAAAATTTTATTTTTAATTTTTATTATTTTTTAATTAATTTTTTAATTAATAAAAATATGAATTTCTTAAAAATTATATAAAAATTGATTAATAACTTTAAAAATTGATAAAAATTAATAAAATTAATTTTTATTGTGAATTTATGATGCTTATTCCACACCCCCAACTTAAGCTTTTACTCATCTCGAGTAAAAAAGAATTTGTTTAATATTTTTTAACTTTAGGAGTTTTCAATTTTATCTAAAGCCAATTTTCAAAAAGGCATCTTGGACTATTTTAGTAGACTTAATGAGATATATTCATGGAGTATTAATATCTATCAATAGAAAATTAAGTAAGAGCATTAATTTTTTTGAAGCTTATTTCTAAATTATCCCACCTTTATTTAGCTGATTTATCTTAGCTTCATATAGACAAGTGGTATTGCACTTTCTGTCCTTATTTATGATTTTATTTTTTATATTATCCACTTTTTGATGCATAAATTCATTGTATACTTAGATAACGGAATCTGGTTACTAGTGAGAACCAATTTTTTTTTTTTAAACATTGTACCACTATTGAGGTTCTTAATCTCTTAAGCTTCTATTTGAATTCATGATAGCGGTCTGGGCCAATGACTCCCAAACAGTTAGGCTTTAGGGCACTAGGTATGAATATCCCTCGGCTACTTAGCTCGAATCAAATAGGCTACGATGTTAGACTGCTACAATGAGACTTCTTCTGCCCTTCACTTTTAGATGCGAAACTCAATGCTTGTTAGGCAAAGGCTCGGTACTTAAGTGAGAATACTTGAAAAACTATTTATTAAAATAAAATTTGTTATATGAAGATAATGTATTAGTTACCCCACAGAGCCTATAAAAAGTAGGACTTTTTTTGATCGCTAGTAAAACAACAACTAAAATGCTTTTAAAGGAAAAAACTTTTTTTATATTTCTAGACTTAATTCTTTGAATTTTCTTATACTTGATTCCTCATATCTCACAGTCTCTGATCTATGTAATCAATTTTTTTTTAAAATGCATTAGTATATTCGATTCTTAAGCATTAATCAGGTAGTGCTAAATTATACTAATACTACTTTTTTGAGACTTAATATTTTAAAATTTTTTATTTTTCTTCCACATTAATCGAATTATCCTCAATGAGAGAAAAAAAATAAGGGCTTGTATACAAAGAACATGAAAGAATACACTTTGGTACTATATTTGGTCTCCGGGCACATTGCCTTTGAAAATTTGGCTCTCCCCTAACTGATTTCAAATTATACCTAAAAAATAAACTAAAAAGATAATAGATTAAAAAACTAAATATTTGGGGTGCCCTTCCAAACAAGCGCAAGTTTGTACCGTCTTTAGCCAACACAATGCAGCTCACTATTCTCGTGGATCACTCACGAATATTGGATTGATAAATTCTAATGAGTTTGGATTGCCAATTATCAGAAAGTTGATTTATAATCCATATTTGATATTAATCATTATTAAATAATTTAGGATATATTATTTTATTTGATCCCATTCTCAGACCATATGTTATTAGAATTTTCTCCTATTTGTCTTCTACAAAATACTCATGAATTGAAGTTTTAAAGTTAGTTTGAACAATGGTCTGGAATGGTGACTAAAGGCTGTTTTTTAATTTATGGAGGTAAATTATGTGATCTTGCTATAAAATTAACTCCATTGATATTTACATTATGTTGCCTCTTGATTAGGATTCAGATCTGATGCAACAATTACAGACAAGATTCTTGTGAACCTAAATACCAATAGGAGGGGTTTCAACTCTACTTTGGGTGCCTCTCTCTTTGGATGACTCAGGTGATGTTTTAGTCCTTTATATGAATGATCTCAGTGGGAGGCTCAAACAGACTCAGCATCAAGTCTTCCTAGAATGTCAGGTGTTTTTATCTTATTATCACTGTTGTCTGATCTCAAGGAATGATAGCATTAACTTGATTAACACTGGTTTCATCTTGGGATGTTACCATTTTGATTTCTTGGGTTGGGCTCAGGTTAGGCTAGGTAGCCTACCTCGTATGCAGTTCACTGTTGTAGATGCCAGCTAACCAATTCTAAAGGAGCTATGGTCTTAAGAATTGAGAATTTGTATCTCTCTCTCTTCCCTATGGATTCGACCCGACTCACTGCTATCTATGGATTTTTAATTATTTTAAGAAGTCAGATTAAACTGATAAACACGGTGTCTTAACAACAATATTGCATTCCTATCAACCTGCAAAGTCACTTAATGATTTTTGGTACCCAAGTCATCTTGGGTCCATAGGAGTTAGTATTTAAGATTTTCTTTAAAATCCAAATTTGTTTAATCAAAGTTTGGCCAATTCTTTTAAAATTATATTCAAAAATTTTGTAGCCAATTTGATTATATTTAAAACACTTAATAGAATGGTCTTTAATTGAATCTCTTATGAAAATATTTTTACCATTATGCTATTTTCTTGAAATATTAAAACTAATTTTTATTTTATTGAAAATAGTTCCATTAACTTTTACCAAAGATTGGAGATTTTAAAAACTAATGGTAAACTTTTCAGCAATAGGTCTTAATGAAGGAGAAATCCTAATTTTTTGGATCAGATTCATTCAAATCTGATTGGATCGAGAGGCATATTTCAAAAAAAATTTCTTAGATCCAAATCAGATTCGACAGTTTTCAAATCTAATTTTATGATCTGATAAATAAGAAAATTAAATTAAATTAAATCTAAATTAATGTTACCTTGTTTGCTAGGTAATTTGATTATCCGTTGATGATCCTGCTGATTGTCTGAGGTTCTGGATCTAGCCACGCAAGCGCCTGGCCTCTATCGATATCCACTCGGGTTGAATCTGAAGATCTTCTTCTTCTTTATCACATCTTCAAAAATTAGATCTGGATCTAATTTGGAGGATCTTCAAAACTTCTTCTGAAGATCAGTAGTCATCTCTGCAGTAGTGCTACCTTCTTCCTTTTTCGTCGGCCTTTTCTTGCCTGGATCACACCAAACTGAAGCCCAACTTTCTTGGACATGGAGAGGAGAGAGAGGATCAAAAGATGACATGGAGGAGGGAGAGGGACAGCCTTGGGGCATGGGCTAAGAGAAACTCATAAAAAGTTGGGCGCAGATAGGGTTTATTTATCGACTCTGCTGTGCCATGCAGTGCTGTATCATCCCGATCAATCACGTTGCTTCATGCAATCAGATGTAAATTTGATTGGTGGGATGACATCATCTGATCCAATCAGATGAGAGCCCCATAGATTCATCCTTAGATGGTGCCTAAGACTGGGCAAAGTCTATGGCTAGGGGTCATCTAAGTTGAATCCAAGAAGCAACCTGGAGTCCTATCCGTATGGGACTCCAGTGTTTATCCACATGGGGTGCATGCCATCCTAGGCGTGCACCCTCCATCTGCCTACCAAATGGCAAGTGGACTTGGTTAATAAGTCTCTCCTATGGGTGCATGACACATGGGTAGATGTCCAAGGATCAAAGGTCAATGTTTGACCAAAGTCAAAGGACAAGAATTAGCAAGTGATGAAAAATGGTAGATATTATCTCAAATTTATCTCGTAAATTAAGACAATCCTTTTCTAACCTGGACAAGCTCCAGTCAGATCAGGTAAAAATACCTGAGTGAGCACAAACACATTTGGCTCAATCAAGATAACTTTTAATGATGATAGAAGGAGAACATTAGGCTTAATCGTGTGCTAGCACAATTTTCTTGAACCTAATTGAATCTTAATTTAAATCAACTGGATTAGTCCAATTGATGATATCCAGATCCAAACTCTTATTTGTATGACCCAGTTAGATTCAGTTCTGTATGGTAATGGAATATGTCAATATGTCATGACCTTCATCATCGACATCATCGAAACTCCTTTCGATGGATCAAAACTCTTCTAATTTAGACAACTAGAATGATCGATCATCTAAATCATTCTAATTGCTCCCAAAATCCATCAGTGATACCTAGCAGTATATGGTGGCAACCCATCAAAACTGGAAATGAACCTCTTGGTGCAGCTACTTGTGTGATTAAGTTCTTCTATCTTGAGCCCTGATCAAATTAGGGTTAAGGTGAACTCGTCAAACCCTAATTTCTATCATATGATTTAATCATTCGATTCAAGTCTGATGTGAAAACCTTAATAGAAACTCTTTCTATTATTTCACTCTCTGCCATGGCCATGAGCTTATGGATTTGATTCTCATGATCATCATAGGGCTGCTCCTCATCCACCGAGGTAGATAGATTCCCTCTTGGTGCAATCCAATTCCTACAATGAACATGATATAGCCAATATACACCTCAAAGTTCCAAATGGCTAGGAAATCGAGTCATGGTGTAGTCAAACTATAACACCCTCAAGGTGAACTGCCAATGTACCTTAGGTCAAAGAACCAGACATACCATTGCAGCTTCGAGTCAGTCATCGATGAGAAGGTTGACTTCCTTATGACTGCTCGAGGTGGTCAAGCTCAGTGCCCTTGTTCTCTAACGAGTACATGTACTCTCGCTCTAGTGTCTCTACACCATAGATTCAAGACTCATCTACTATGAAAAAACGATTGTACACTAACCTTTTGGATCAATCACCATCCTCATGACGATCCTACGGTCCAAAGCTTTTTATGAGTTAATAAATGAAAATTCATGTCTTACATTTTCAACTCTTGAAAATATGAATTATCATTACCATTAACTCAAAGGATGTATCACAGACACTAAATTTACATATGTGATAGAAAATAATCCATTTTATTATTTATAGTTAAAATTATAATTTTGCCCCTAGAAGTGTATTACAAGTATCAGCCAATTCTAGCTTCTAGGACACACATATCTAACAAACTCCCACTTGACCTAAAGCCAATTGGCTACAAATCTAAGTCCCATCTTCTCAAGGTGGGCTTCAATCTTTTGCTAGCCCAATGGCTTTGTAAGCGGATCCGCCGCATTGTCTGCGAAGTCGACTCTCTTGACCTCGATGTAATCATTCTCGAGGTAATCATGGATGAGGTGGTATCGCCGCTCGATGTGCTTGGATTTCTGGTGAGATCTCAACTTCTTAGCAAGGGCTATGGTGCCATTATTGTCGCAGTACAGAGGAATGGAATCTGATGGCATCACTCCGATCTCTGCGGCAAACTTCTTGTACCAGAATGCCTCTTTTGCAGCTTCTAACATAGCAATGTATTCTGCTTCCATGGTGGAATCTGCTATCACTATCTGCTTGGAATTTTTTCAACTGATAGCTCCACCATTGCACACAAATAGACTCTCAAATGTCGACTTTTGATTATCTACATCGGACATAAAATCTGAATCTGTATACCCCTGGACTTAGAGTTCTCCGTTACCAAAGACCAACAACATATCCTTAGTTCTTCTCAAGTACCTAAGGATACATTTCACAGAAGTCTAGTATTCTTCACCTAAATTCGACAGATATCTGCTCGTGACACACACAGCATGGGCTATATCAGATCGTGTACATAACATAGCATACATGAGGCTCCCTATTGCTGAAGCATAAGGGATCTTGCTCATGCGTTCTATTTTCTTAGGTGTGCTAGAGTACATCTTCTTGGAAAGATGAATGCCATGTCTAAAGGGTACCAAACTCCTTTTAGAGTTTTCCATGCTAAACCTTTTTAGCACCTCCTTTATGTACATCTTTTGTGAAAGTCCTAGCATCCTATTCGGTCTATCTCTATAGACCTTAATTCCCAAAATAAAGGATGCTTCTCCTAGGTCTTCATGGAAAATTCTTTAGATAACCACATTTTAACTATGCTCAACATGAGAACATCATTCCCATTAAGGAGGATGTTATCCACGTACAATACGAGAAAGACAACAGCGTTCCCACTGACCTTTTTGAAGACACATGGCTCCTCCTCATTCTTGATGAAATCAAATAATTTGGTCACATCATTAAAATGAGTGTTCCAACTCTGAGATGCTTGTTTAAGTCCATATATGGATCTTTACAGGTTTCATACCTTATGATCATCATCACTGGATGTGAAATCTAGCGGCTGTTCCATATAGATACCTTCCTCAAAATATCCATTTAAAAATGTCATTTTCACGTCCATTTGCCATATTTCATAATCGAAATAGGCTGCAATAGCAAGCAATATGTGGATGGATTTTAGCATAGCTATTGACGAAAAGGTATCCTGATAGTCAATGCCTTCGCGCTGACTATAACCTTTTGCCACTAATCTAGCTTTGAATGTCTCTACATTCCCATCTGCACCAATCTTTCTTTTATAGATCCATTTACATCCAATAGATACTATACCTTCTGATGGATCTACCAAGATCCAGACTTGGTTTGGGTGCATTGAGTCAATTTCTGACTTCATTGCCTCTAACCATTTCTCGAAGTTGATATTCGATATCGCCTCCTTATAGGTTTTGGGATCATCACCATGAACCCTATCACCTACAAAGAACATTTCCTCTATTTTCTCTAAAATAGTACCTAAGTACCTCTCAGGGGCTCGAGAAATCCTTTTCGATCTACGAGGTGGAGGAGGTAGTGAATGGATTGGCTTAACCTGATTTGGTTCCATTTGATCCTTAGCTTGTTGCTCTTATGAGACTTTCTCCTCGAGCTTGATCTGCTTTCCAATACCGCTATCTTGAATAAACTATTTTTTAAAAAAGATAGCATGTCAACTCACAATCACATTATGATCTTCTAGAATGTAGAAATAATATCCTAATAACTCTTTAGGATATCCTATAAATCAAGCTCTTAAGGACCTAAAGTCTAACTTGTCCGCTTGTTGTCTCTTGACATGATCCGGACAACCCCAAATTCTGAGATGACTCAGACTTGGTTTCTTACCATGTCATATCTCATATGGTGTGGCAGGAACGGTATTAGAGAAAACCCTATTCAGTAAGTATATTGCAGTTAACAAACAGTGTCTCCAAAGAAAATCAGGAAGGTCTGTGAAGCTCATCATGGATCGGACCATATCTAATAGGATCTGATTCCTCCATTCTGAAATCTCATTATGTTAAAGTGTTCCAGATGGAGTCCATTGAGAGACTATGTTATTTTTTTGAGATAGTCTAGGAATTTCTGACTAAGGTATTCACCTCCTCGATCTGATCGAAGAATCTTAATGAATTTTTCAGTTTGCTTTTCTACTTCATGTCTGAATTTTTTGAACTTTTCAAAGGCTTCAGACTTGTGTCTCATAAGATACACGTACCCATACCTTGAGATAAATCATCCAAAAAGATTATGAAGTAATCAAAGTTGTCTCTAACCGACACATCAAATGGGCCACATACATCAGTATGTACTAGGGCAAGTAGATCCATGGCCCTTTTCCCATGTTCTATAAAAGGGAGCTTAGTTATTTTGCCATGAAGACTTGATTTACAAATTAGGATATGGCTCGAAAGTCAATGGACTTAATAGTCCCATTTTTTTTTAATTTATTAATCCTATCTTCTGCTATATGATCTAGCCTTAGGTGCCATACATACCTTATCGTTCGGACTATCCTCTAGATCATTTTGATCTTATGGCATTCATATTTTGCTCGATATTAAAGACAGATACATCAATATGTAACTGGTAGAGATCGTTAATAAGGAAACTCACTTGCAATTTTATTTCTTTCATAAAGAATATTATAATGGTCCTTAAGAAAACTAATTACATAGCCTTCTTGTGCTAAGGCATGAAACAGAAAATCAAATTTCCTGCTTGCTGCAA
This sequence comes from Cocos nucifera, assembly GCA_006176705.1. Lineage (NCBI taxonomy): Eukaryota > Viridiplantae > Streptophyta > Magnoliopsida > Arecales > Arecaceae > Cocos > Cocos nucifera. Next base: position 119,961 of record QRFJ01001343.1, read on the forward strand.
GGCACATAATAACAATCCCTAAGTATTAAATCTAAGTCTAAACCAGATGCTAGTCGAAGAGGGTATGGTTTCCTACGACCACAGGCAACAACTCTTGCTCTATTTTTGACATGCATGGGATCATCTCACCATCCTTCAGCCTCCTGCTTATTCTCAAGATCCTGTATGGAAGTGCACAAATGAGCACTTAGAATCCAAAGTCAAGCATCCAACTGGATGCAGAAAGAAATCATAAGGTTAGACTTCAATAACGAGCATACCTCCAGAAAGGACCTTGTCCTTCTTCTTATTCTTCAGGGTGGCCAAGTATGTAGGACAGTTCTACTTTCAGTGGCCGTTAGTATTATGCAATAAAAATACTTTTCTTTGTCAGCAGCCTTCTTCTTCAGCTCTATCTTTCTTTTCTTTCCACCTTCCATCTTCTACCTTTTTCACAGACCTCTTCTTCTTTCCAAAAGACTTTCTCTTAGAAGAAGTCCATTCCATAGCAAGTACTGAGCCTTTAGAACCTTTCATAGAAAGCTCAGCAGGTAACCAGCATATTCATAAGCTTCGACCAGAGTAATTCTGAAGTTTATGCATATGGTAGTTCATGATGAACTGCCCATATGCATCAGTCAAGGATTGCAGAATTATATCATTCTATAGATCCAAGGTCCAACTTCACTCCGAGCTTCTCAAGCTCTTCCAAGTCCTTGATCATCATCAGATAATGATCTTGGACTGACTGCCCATCATGCATCTTTAGCCTTAAGCAGTCATTTAGTGACTTGATACTTTGGCTGCGCAACTCTGTTCACCAAACAACTCCTGTACAGGTGAGCCAACATTTGGTAAGGCAGTCTTGATATCTTCATGTTGGCACTAAAGCTCATCAGACATCGAGTCCAACATGTAGTATCTGACCTTATTATCTTCATCCATCTATTTATCAAGAGACGCTCTCTTGTTCAGCAGGACGGACGAGCTTAGATAAGGTGGGAAGAATTCTGATCCAATACATGAGTCAACTTCTTTGAAATCCAAAATAATTTTGAAGTTTCAGAGCCAATCCTTATAATTGGGTTCGATCAGTCTATGGGTGTCCAGGATTCATGGGCTAGTGGGTTGGATGCAGACATTTTTCTTTTTTCTGTAGAGAGTCAAAGTTTCTAGTTAGATATTTATAATTAAGACTTGACCAATTTATTTAGAAATTTTATTTTTAAACAAATTAGCTCTCACTATTTTCTCGGATGGATTCCCTACACTCCATCTTATAGAGATGCAAAAATTTTTATGATTAATGATTTCTAGTGGGTGGTGCAGTCCCACCAACTGACTCATCACCTCACCTAATAGTTATTGAATGATGGGTTAGCCAATGAGTGAACAACTCTTGTTCAATGATTCTCTAATCATGGTGCACCCAAACTTGATCTCTAATTCATGAATCTCACCATGTCCTGAAATATTGATCCACTTCTTAGTTAAGTCAGACCCACCATTTGCATAGATTGGAATTTCCTAATTGGAGTCTCTCACCGTATCCAAAATATTGAGCCCAATCCATCCTCCAGTCCGTAGCATCCAATGCCTAATAGACATGGTTGCATCTTTTTGGTGCAACTTGAACCACTATAACCAGTCGAGAACAATCAATCCCTGGAAGGGCCCGCATACATCTACAATGGTGGAAGACCTTAGACTTAATCTTTTCTTAGGGAAGATTTGAATTTAGGTCTCATTTAAACTAGACTTGACATAGTCCATAACCATTATGACTAACCTTAGTGGCATGGGTTAGCTCGGATTATTGACCACCTTAGATCAGAACTGAGCTAACAAATATGGTCAGGTAAGTGAGATCGAGTGGAAGGGAATATGCCATTAACTCGACAAGGAATGCATTCAAGTCGAGTAGCTCCCAATTAAAAACTCAGTCGATCGTATCTGCCAAACTTACCTTAGACACCAAATTATTGAGCTAGAACCAATCAGGATTAGCCTACAATCCAGACTCTAACCACTGAGCCTAATTAGGTCTTAGCTTGATCGATCACTCACATGACTCGATCTTGACCCAGACTTAATCCTATTAGGCTGGTCAATTTAAGCACTGTTGATCCCATCTAACCAACTCTTGATTCGATTTGATCGAACCGCTAGACCTAATTGAGCTACCCAAGCCCGAATCTAATATTATGAATATGTCTTAGATCTGAAATTCTTAATTTTAGACATAATTAATATTTCATAATCTTAATTCTTAATTAAGTTTAGGGTTCTTAAATAAAATATGTAAATAAGATCCTAGGATTTCAGGATCTAGGGTTTTACAGAAAATAAATTTTTAATTTCTAATTAAGGATGAATGCATGCAGCATCCCTACACATCATAAGAACACCCCATCGAATGGAAAGAAGAGGATCCTTTAAATCCTACTTTGTTCTTATGATCCGGACGGTCAATGGAGAATGCCTTTAATCAGAAATACAACTAAATCTACAAAATTAATTAGATCTAAGCATATATCTCATATATAAAAAAAATTGATCTAATTAAAATATAGTTTTGCATACATCTCATGTATCATATCATGCATATTTTTTATATCTAAATTATCTCATAAATCATCTAAAAAATAATATTTAAAATTGATAAATTTGATCAATCAAATAAAATTTAATTCTAGATGATTTTGTAGAATTATTTTATAACTAGACTAAACATGCATCTATCCATATCTCATATGAAAAAAATAAATAAATTTAATTTTTATTTTTAGATCTAATTATAATATTTATAATATTAAAAAATAATAAATAAATAGAATCTAAAATCATATTAATCAATTAATTAAATTAAAATTATTGATCATCCTAGACTACACATAGAATAATTCTATTCCTAGTCTAGTCATGTATCTCATACATCTTAGAATCTAGATTAATTTAATTTTTAATTTTTTTAATTTTAGGATCTAATCATCTCATGTGATATCTTGAAAATCATCTAATTATCAGATTAGAAATTAAAATTAGAATTATCTAAATAAATTTTATGAACCTGGCTCTGATATCAGTTGAAGGAAAAATCCTTATTTTCTCGAATCAGGTTCATTCAGATCTTGATTGGATCGAAGAGGCAATATTTTAAAATTTTTCTGCTTAAGATCCTAAATCAGATCTGATGATCTTTCAGATTTGATTTTATAATTTGATAAATAAAAAATTAAATTAAATTAAATCTAAATTTAATTTACCTTTGTTATGCTGGGTAATCCTATTACTCCTTGATGATCCTGCTAATTGCCCGAGGTTCTGGATCTAGCCACGCAAGCGCCTGGCCTCTATCGAATATCCACTCAAATTAGGATCTAGAAGATCTTTTCCTTCTTTATCATATCTCCAAAAATTAGATCTGAATCTGATTTGGAGGATCTTCAAAACTTCTTCTGAAGATCAGCAGTCGTCTCTGCAACAGTGCTGCATTCTTCCTTTCTCGTCAACCTTTTCTTGCCTGGATTGCACCAAACTGAAGCCCAACTTCCTTGGGTGGGGAGAGGAGAGAGAGGGTCAGAAGATGGCATGGAGGAGGGAGAGGGGCAGCCTTGGGGTGTGGGCTAAGAGGAACTCATAAAAAGTTGGATGCAAATAGGGTTTATTTATAGACCCTGCTGTGCCATGCAGTGCTGCATCATCCCGATCAATTGCGTTGCTTCGTGCAATCAGATCTAAATCTGATCGGTGGAATGATATCACATAATCCAATTAGATGAGAGCCCCATAGATTCATCCTTAGATGGCATCTAAGATTGGTCAAAGCCTATGGCTAGGGGTCATCTAAGTTGAATCCAAGAAGCAACCTGGAGTCCCATCCGTATGGGACTCTAGTGTTTATCCACATGGGGTGCACGCCATCCTAGGCATGCACCCTCCATCTTCCTACCAAAGGTAGGTGGACTTGGTCAATATGTCTCTCCTATAGGTGCATGACACATGGGCAGATGTCCAAGGGTCAAAGGTCAACGTTTGACCAAAGTCAAAGGACAAGAATTAGTAGGTGACGAAAAATGGCAGGTGTTGTCCCAAATTTATCTCATAAATTAAGATAATCCTTTTCCGACCTAAACAAGCTCCAGTCAAATTAGGTAAAAGTACCTGAGTGAGCACAAACATATTTGGCTCAGTCGAGATAACTTTTAATGATAATAGAAGGAGAACATTAGGCTCAATCGTGTACTAGCATAATTTCCTTGAACCTAATTGAATCTTAATTCAAATCAACTGAACTAGGTTAGTCCAATTGATGATATCCAGATCCAAACCCTTGTTTGTGTGACCCAGTTAGATTTAGTTCTATATGGTAATGGGATATGTCATGATCTCCATCATCGACATCATCGAAACTTCTTTCGATGGATCAGAACTCTTCTAATTTAGACAATTGAAATGATCGATCATCTAAATCATTCAAATTGCTCCCAAAATCCACCAGTGACACCTAGCAGTATATGGTGGCAATCATCAAAATTGAAAATGAACCTCTTGGTGCAACTACTTATGTGATTAAGTTTTTCTATCTTGAGCCCCGATCAAATTAGGGTTAAGGTGAACTCGTCAAACCCTAATTTCTATCATATTATTTAATCATTCGATTCAAGTCTAATGTAAAAACCTTAATAGAAACTCTTTCTATTATTTCACTCTCTGCCATGGCCATAGGCTTATGGACTTGATTCTCATGATCATCATAGTGTTGCTCCTCATCCATTGGGGTAGATAGATTCTCTCTTGGTGCAATCCAATTCCTACAATGAACATGCTATAGCCAACATATACCTTAGGATTCTGAATGGCTAGGAGATCGAGTTATGGTGTAGTCAAACTATAACACCCTCAAAAGTGAACTGCCGATGCACCTCAGATCAAAGAACTAGACATACCACTGCAGCTTCGAGTCAGTCATCGATGAGAAGGTAGACTTCCTTATGACTGCTCGAGGTGGTCATGCTTAGTGCCCTCGTTCTCTAACGAGTACCTATACTCTTGCTCTGATGTCTCTACACCATAGACTCAAGACTCATCTACTATGAAGAAGCGATTGTACACTAACCTTTTGGATCAATCACCATCCTAATGACGATCCTACGGTCAGGAGCCTTTTATGAGTTAATAAATGAAAATTCATGTCTTAAATTTTCAACTCTTAATAATATGAATTATCATTACCATTAACTCAAGGAATGTATCATAGACACTAAATACACATATGTGATAGAAAATAATCCATTTTATTATTTATAGTCAAAATTATAATTTTGTCCCTAGAAGTGTATTACAAGTGTCAGCCAATTCTGGCTTCTAGGGCACACATATCTAACACTTAAAATTTCAATCTCTCTTCTTAATTTTTTTTTCTTCCAAGAGCTCTTTCTTTTCATTTAAAAGATTTTCTTTTTTTTTTAAGAAGAATCTTAAATTATCATTATCCTTTTTAAGCTTCATGTTTTCTTTAACTAAAGAATTTTCATATTTAATCCATTCTTCTTTTTCTTTAGCCAAAGTATTTTTTTCTTTCAAGATATCTTCATTTTCAGTCAATAGTTTATTCTTTTCATTAGCTAGAAGAAGATTAGATCTTTCAAGCGCTTTATTTTTTAGCCTTAGTTTTTTGTATTTATCCATTAAATCGCTAAAGGCTTCAAATAACTCATCGAATGTGAACTCGGAGGAGTTTTCAGATTTTACCTCCTCCTCAATGGTCGTGAGGCAAAGATTTTTCGCTTTCTTTTCTTCATCTGAGCTTGAAGTGTCACTATCATCCTAAATTCCTAGCATAGCTCTTTTCTTGGTCCTTTTGGAATACTTTTTGAGCACGGGGCAATCTAGCTTGTAGTATCCCCTTTTGTTACAGTTATAATAGGTGACACTCTTTCTTTCTTTCTTTTCTTCCTTTTCTTTCTTCTTCATAGTTTTTTTTATGAGGAACTTTTTGAATTTACTTACGAGTAGCTCCATATCCTCATCATCATTTTCACTCTCTTCTTCATCTTCTTCTTCTTCCGACTCATCGCTTTCTTCATGTCATATAATGGATTTGAAGGCAATGGTCTTCATCTTTTTTGGCTCTTCTTCTTCTTCCTTTTGAGCCAAGTTCAACTCATGAGTCATGAGTGAACCCATCAATTCTTCTAGGGATAGCTTGGTGAGGTTTTTTGCTTCTTATATGGCTGTCGCCTTTGCTTCTCATTCCTTTGACAAAGACCTTAAAACCTTGCAAATAAGTTTATAGTTAGTAAAGGTTTTGCCAAGACCATTTAGAGCATTAATAATATCAATAAATTTAAAAAATATTTCAAAAATTGACTTATATTTTTTTATTTTAAATATTTCATATTTATGAAGAAGTAAATTAATTTTGGAGTCTTTTACTTGGCTTGTTTCCTCATGAGTCACTTTCAATCTTTTCCAAATTTTCTTTGCTGATGTACAAATGGATATTCTATTAAATTCTTGTACATCAAGAGATCAATAAAGAATATTAATGGCTTTAGCATTTAATTGAGCCATCTTTTTATCAAAATCATCCCAATTCTTTTTCGATTTGGGAATAGACATACCATTAATTTCAATTATGGGTGTGTGGTCCTCTAGTTATGACTCCCCACATGTCATAATCTAAAGCTTGTATGAAAATTTTTATTCTAGCTTTCCAAAATATATAATTTATGCCATTAAATAGTGGTGGTCTAGATGTGGATTGACCCTCAATAAATAATGAACCAAATGGGGTTGCCATGATCTTTTACTCTTTTAACCGCTAGGTTAACAAATAAATATTAGAATACCTACTCTGATACCACTTGTTGCCCAGCTATGGCCATCCAAGAGGGGGATGAATTGGGTTTATAAAATTTTTGGCAAAATGGTACTCTAAGATAAATATGTGCTTCTAATTAAGAGAAACTTGAATGCTTATGGTGACTGAGCAATGTGTAGCAGTGAAATTAAAAGCAGCTAACTAATGCAAAAATGTAAAGCAAATAAGAAATGCAAGAAAAGCAAAATTACAAAATAAACACAAAGATTTTATAGTGGTTCGGTGCAATCCCGCACCTACGTTCACTTTTCAAGCTATCCTCTTGAGAATTTTACTATAATCCAAGATTATAGTGCATTTGTTTTGATCCGGAATTATAAACAAATCTAGTTGATTTTGCCAAACTCACCAACCATAACCCTACATCGATAGTTTTATCGAGTTCACTATCAACCCAATTGATTTTAACCTAGGAGCACCAATCATAACCTTTACACTATTCAATTTTTGGCTTGAACCAACCTACACCCCAAGTTTCTTTCCCCCAAAGAAACTTGTAAAGAAATAAAAATACAAGTATAAAATTTAGCACAGAAATAAAAAGAAAAAGAACTCTTTTTGAAGTTTGATAGAAAGGCTAAAAGATGGCTCTTGAAGCTTTGTATTCTCTCCTTTGAAGGCTTAGAGGAAGCATGAATGAATGAGGAAGATCATACTTTGAAGCTCTCTAAATTTGATGCACAAGATCCTCTCTTTTCTCTCTTTTTTCTTTAAATATTCAATGAATCTCACTATTTTAATGATTTCTACTTTCAATCCACTTGATCTTCCTTCCTAAATATTATTTGAGCCTTTTATACTCTTTGTGATAGCCTGAGGGTCGGTTCTAGCCATTGAAAGCCTTGAAATAGCCATTGGAGTAAAGAAATGACCATTTAAAAAAGTTGCAGAAAAGTAGCTGTTACGATCACTGGGTCGGCTCAGTCCTAACTGAGTCGGCTCAGTTTATAGCTGGATTGAATTAGTCTCCTAGATCTTGAAAAATTAGCTTTCTGCACCTTTTATCTTTTGCTTCCACTGAGACTAGGTCGGCTCAGTCTCAGACTGGGTCAGCCCAGTTTGCGTGCCAAGCATGCCGAGCAGCCTATTTTGAAAGAAGATAATCTAGGGGTCGTCCCTTGGGTTGACCCTTTTGCTACAACTTAATTTTTGTCTAATTTATGCATCCAAAAATTATGAGACTGCCTCTAAAAGATCAGAAATCTTCTAAGCTTGTTCTTGAAGCTTCCAAAATTGATTTTGTTCAACTTTATAAAATTATGATTTTACCTCTTGTCCCTTTTTCTTGATCTTCAACTTGATAAAATTATAATTTTAATTTGAAAACCTAAAAAGACCTACATCTATTCTTGAAACACATGGTTAAATACTTAAACACTCAAAGTTTGATGATTATCAAAATCAATCATGGGTCAACAAAGGTTTATCTATTCCATTCTACTAGACTGCCACTACATATTGCTAAGTATCACTAGTGGATTGTGAGATCAATAAGAATTATTTTGATGGTCAATAATTTTTAATTGGCTGAATTAGAATTGTTCCAATCCATTGAAAGATGTTTCAATAATATTATTGATGGTAATTGCAATATATCTCACTACCAGATAGAATAGAATCTAAAGGATCACACATAAAAGAGAATTAGTCAAGGATTTGACATTAGGCTTAAAAAGTTCTAATTGGATTAGAATTTATGAAATTCTTATAGATTTAGTTGCTAATGCTAGCACATGATTAAACCCAAATCCCCATGAGACTTGGACTTCTTATTGGATAAGGAGTTTACTAGTCAAAGCACACTAAGTTGGGGTGCCAAGTGTTGGACGCCCAACTTGATTTCATGTGAAAGGAAGAGGAGGCAGCAGCATCCAAAGAGGTTGCATGCCCAAAGAAAGAAGTTCTTCTATGTTAAGGCATTGACTGGTCAAACCCTCAAGTTATTAGGACTTGTTTACATCTATTTAAATCTTAAAACCCTAGAGGATTGAGATAGGCTTCAAATCCCATGTTTAGATAGTGATTTGCACCCCCTTTCTCGATCTTATGCTCTCCCTCTCTTTCCCACATACTCTTTCTCATGCCCTATCTCTCTCTCTCTCTCAAGCAAAAAAGGGAGGCATCCTTTCTATTACATGCCCAAAAGGAGAGAGAAAGTTAGGTTAATCTCTCTTTTCTCTTTTGCAGATATACCAAGAGTTAGTTTAGGTCGAGGGCTGATTTTAAAATTAGTGTGTGTTGATTTTTCTTAGAGAAGAAAGATCAAATCAAGGGAGCATCCTACATTATTTCTGTGTGGATACCTGTAGAGGCTGGATGCATGTGCAACTTTATAGAAATGCATAAAGATATCCACAATCATCGAATCATGGTGAAGGTCTACCTGCACAAGGTGAAGATTTGATCTTCATAATTTTAATTTGCATCTTAATCTTAATTATGAGAGATCCTATTTTAAGATGCAATCTTATGCCTGCATGAATCTTTTAATATGATTTTATTTTGCTGTATTTTTAATTTTAATTATGCATGCCTATCGGATTTTCTTTAAGTGGTATCAGAGCCATCCTTATATACTTAAGATTTAGATTAAAGATCTAAAATTTTTTATTAAGATTGCTATTTTTCATGGTTCTATTGCTGTGATTGTTGATCACAAGCAATCAGAATCACGAACCAAGGATTGAAAGATCATTTAACAATATGCAAATCAATCATGTTTAGATCTAAAATTTATGTTTCATGTCTTAGATGCATGGGGTGATGATCATGGATTGACCATTTTAGATCTATGATGCGATCATGATGACTATAGATTTGATCTTTTCTTTGTACTTTTCAATGCCTATGTGCATCATATGATTTATGTATTTGGAGACTTGCAAGTCTCATTAAAAAGGATTGTATCTTCTAAGTTGTATTTTGTGATGTGTTTGCATGTCAATTGGTTGATCGAGTTCCAAGACCATGACACATGCTGGACACGGATTCAGGCAAATGGTTGATCGATGTATGGTCAAGGAGTTGATCATGATCGGATCAAAAATGCTCGGGATCAGTTCAAGGAGTTGAGGATGATCAACTTGATTGACGTGCATGTATTTGTAATAGTAACCCTAAGACCTGAGTTAGGCTAATGGCTCAAGCTTGAATCATAGATCCATGATCATCACCAGTTCATTTGATTAGTTATTTATGTAGGGTTTGGTATACAGAGCGGAAGCATGGATTTTAAAGCAAGTATTATGAAATGATAAAATCAAACCCAAACCCTAGGATCATCTTATTAGAATTTAAATCATATAATATGCATTTATAATATAACATAGGGTATTAGAACATACCTCTGATCACTAAACCTTAATGTGACCCTGATTGCCGATAGTAGTCCGTTAGGGATTTCACTAGGTGCCCATGTCTTCACCCTCTAACATTGATCCACACGGGGACTCGATCAAGCCACTAGCATCTTTGATTATTTTAATTAAAATTATTATGATAAGAATTTTAATTATTTAGGGCATAACCTTTCTTAACCATTGTTGTCACTCTCCTGGCCTACCCTTTTCTTTCTTTTTATTCTCCTTATCTTCCTTTACTCTCTTCCTAACCCCTTGTCCTAAAGCAGACCTCTTGTCCTTTAATAGAATTTTATCTTAACAAGAAAAGGAAGAGAGAAATTGGATAATTAGGGAGAGTATGTAAGAAAGAAGGAGAGAGTTCTGAAATGACTTGGACTCTCGAAGTGCGCCCCTATTTATAATGTACATAGGGCTGCCTCCTCTAATTTCTCATGCCTTCTCAAATAGCATTTCTCACACCCATTGAGTATCTCACACCCTTCAGCAAAAATTAGGACATGTGGAATAGAGTTGAATTATCCCAAAGAGATGTCTTGCAATAGAAGGACTCTTCGCATAATTCTACGTATCTTCCAAAGAGTCGCAACCCTTCTCATTGGCGCCAATAATTTCCACCATTTAATCAGAAAAGAAGGCCATCCAATGGCCAATAATTTATGTGCCAAATTTGAAGAGGGCATGGGAAATATTTGCATGGAGAAGAATCCCTAACCACTTGGACTTAAGAGTCCAAGTGGCGCATTCATAAGCGGGGCAGCATTTGACTTGATCCTTATCAAATTTTCAAACATTAAACGAAGGTCTTTCTCTTGTAGGACTCTTCTATGCCTCCCATCTGAAGTCCATGCCTCAAAGAAATTTTTACATGAACAAATAATATGCATAAGGCAATAAGGAATGGTGCCTTTCAAATCCCATGCGCTAAGACCCCTAGCTCATTAAGCAACCTCCATGCACCAGGAGAGAGACTCTTTGGCATGTGGGATTCAGGTATGATGCACCCAATCCCTTGGTCAACCAGCCAAGGGTTAACCCAATTAATGACCAAAATTAATTTGACCAAAATTGAATCTAATTAGCCCAATTCCAAACCTGATTCGAATCTAGGTGCTAGGGTTTGCAACATGTGCTAGCATGTTCAACTTGCAAACATGATCTAATCTAATTAGACCCTTAATAAATTCTTTTTGTGTGTGACCCATTGGATTTTAGATCTAGCCAGCAATGGGTTCGGGTGCGATTTCACCTAATTTGGTTAGAACTCAACCAAACTAATTTAGGTCAAAACTAGCTATCCCGATTTGATCAATTAGAACACTTTCTAATTAATGATCAAATCAAACTCTTTAATTCGATTGAATCCATAAAACAAGATTGATATCTAGCAACATATCATGTCTACCCAAAAGATATAAAATTTTGATTGAACTATAAAAAATATTCTTTAGTGGAAAGTTACCATGCAACAAGATCCTTCGATCACCCTACATCCTAAATATAACTTTAGGTATGGAAATATGTCAAACCCAATTTTATATTCATATTTTTTTCAATCATATGATGATGATTTGATTAATGAAATATTAAAAATTATTTCTAATTTTCATCATACTTTGATCAAAATTTTCTTGAATCATCATTTGATAGGATGCGATCTCCTCTTACTAGGAGTGATTGATTCCATGTTGACGTACTCACAACTTTCATATGCAATCTACTATATCCAAAACATCCCGTACATAATTAAGTCATGAATGAATATGAACCAAAATATGAATTCACACATATAAGATTCTATGATAGTCTTAGGTCAAAGGATTGCATGCACAACTCCCACAATGAGAACCATCTATTGACATGTAGATAAGACTCCATTAGATGTTCTTGAGTTAGATCAATTCAATAAACTCATTCTCCAATGAGCACCCATATTCTTGTATTAGTATCATACACAAGTGACTATAAGATCAATCATCCTCTTTATCAAGCATACATAGGATGTGTCAGTCTTACCGAAAATATTAATCCCTCAATCAATGTTGCATTGATTAGGAATATTTAAAATTAGAATTTTAAAATTTTAGGTCTCACTCGTATGATCTCATCATAATTCTAAAACCATAGCCCTAATTTATGAGGTTCATCATAATCTTAAATAAATAAATAAGATGTAGCATATAATGAAATAAATACTTTTATTTATTTAAAAAATGTTATTACATGAGTTTGAAAGATAAAGAATATCCCATCAAAATATATATTTTGATTGGCTTATAGGGCATATTCCTTTTAATCTCTCACTTACACTAAAGTCAATCATCCTTATATTTTAACCCCATACAATCGAGGTGGCAATCAAACTACAGATATGGTAAAGTCTTAGTGAATGGGTCTGCTATATTGTTCTTTGTATCTACTTATTTGATGACAACATCCTATCTCTCAATTATGTCATGAACGAGATAGAAGCATCTCAGAATATGCTTGGATTTATGGTGAGACCTTGGTTCCTTAGCTTGAGCAACAGTACTAGTATTATCATAATAAAATGGTACTAGATTCTCAATCTCATGAATAACACCCAATTTAGTAATGAACTTCTTTATCTAGATAGCTTTCTTGGTAGCTTCACTTGCAACAATATACTCTACCTCATTGGTTGAGTCAGCTATAGTTGGCTGTTTGGTACTTTTCCAACTAACTACTCCATCATTCAAAATAAAGACATACCCTGAAATTGATTTGCTATCATCTGGATCTGATTGAAAACTAGAGTTAGAATAAGCTTCAGGTTTAAGATCAAATCCATCATATACTAGAAAAATATTCTTAGTCCTTCTCAAGTACTTAAGAATATTATTCATAGCTTTTCAATAATCCTCTCCTGGATCATCCTGAAATCTACTAGCTATGCCTAAAGCATAAGCAACATCAGGCTTAGTACATAACATGACATACATTATTGATCCTACAGTCAAAGCATAATGAATAAAATTCATTCTATTTCTCTCTTAAGGTGCTTAGGAGACATCTTCTTAGAGAGATGTATGCCTTGACTCATGGGTAAGTAACCTCTTTTACTCCCATCCATACTGAACCTTTTTAGTATTAAGTCAATATACTTAGACTGAGACAAGCCTAGCATCCTCTTAGATCTATCTCTATAGATCTTTATACCAAGTATATAGGATTCTTCTTTCAAGTCTTTCATGGAAAGCTTATTTGATAGCCATAACTTGACCAATTGCAATATTGGGATATCATTCCTAATGAGGAATATGTCATCTATATACAAAATCAGAAAAACTATAACACTCTCACTAGTCTTCTTATACATACATGATTCATCCACATTCTTGATGAAGCTAAACTCTTTGACTATAACAACAAAATGGATGTTCCAATTCTTTGATGTTTGCTTTAATGCATAAATAGATATCTTAAGCTTGCATACCTAATTTGGTCTCTCACTTGAGACAAATCTCTTTGACTGTGACATATAGACCTCCTCCTCAAAAAAATCATTAAGCAAAGTGGTCTTCACATCCATTTGCCATATTTCATAATCATGGTATGCTTCTATGGCAAGCATAATCCAAATAGATTGGAGCATGGCAATAGGTGAAAATGTTTCATCATAATCAATCTCCTATTTTTGCCTGAAATCATTAGCCACCAATCTGGCCTTATAGGTTTCAACTTGGCCATCCACTCCAATCTTTTTCTTAAAGATCCATTTGCATCCAATAGGGTTCACACCCTTTGGTGCATCCACCAAAGTCCATACTTTGTTGGCATACATAAAGTTCATTTTGGATTACATGATAGCCAGTCATTTGTCAGAGTCTCTACTCATGACTACTTTCATATAGATTAGAGGTTCATCATTCTCAATAACTTGGGCTTCATTATTTTCAATAATGAACCCGTACCTTATAGGTGCATGTCGTATTACATCAGACCTACAGTTCTTCCCTATTTATGTATTTATTTTGTTAAGAAATATCTATTTGTTTTTCTTAAACTTCATTATGTTTAATATTTCTCCCACTACCTCTTTCTAGGATAAATTCTTTCTCCATGAAAATGGCATACCTACTTACAAACACCTTTTGTTCAGTAGGATGGTAGAACAGATATCCTACAAATAAACATGTATCTGATCTAGCATCTAGCTTCTATCCAAAATTTTTTTTGATATATACTGGATAACCCCATATCTTAAGATACTTAAGATTAGGTTTCTTACCTCTCCATATCTCATATAGAGTACTAGATACAAATTTAGAAGACACTCTATTCCAGATGTATACTGTAGTCTCTAGGACATGACCCCAGAAGAAAATAGATAGCTCTATGAAGCACGTTATGGATCGTACCATATCTAATAAGGTATGATTTTTTCTTTCAGCTATACTATTTAATTGTGACATATAAAATGGAATTCATTCAGAGAGAATCTCTTTTACTTTAACATAGTCTAGAAATTCACTAGATAAATATTCTCCTTCTTGATTAGATCGAAGAATTTTTATACTCTTTTTAGTTTATTTCTTGACCATACTTTGATACTCTTTGAATTTATCAAAGGCTTCGAATTTATATTTCATAAAATACACATATCCAAACCTAAATAAATCATCAGTGAATATTATAAAATAAGAGTATCCTCCTCTGGCCTGAGTTGTTATAGGACCATATACATCTGTATGTACTAGTCCTAATAACTCATTTATCCTTTCTCCATATCCACTAAATGGAGTCTTGCTCATTTTACCCATGAGACATGATTCATAAGTTTCTAATGATTCATAATCATAAGGATCAAAGAATTTTTCTTTATATAACTTATTAATCCTGGTCTCATGAATATGACCAAGTCGACAATGCCATAGTAAAATATTATTTATTTCTTCTCTCTTATATTTTTTATTTTTACCAATATGAAATATATTGTCATCCAAACATGAGTCAATAGACCATTGTTAAAAATGCCAAAACATATTATTTCATTAGAATATTTAATCAAGCAACCTTTGCTCGTTACATCAAGACTATAACCTTGTTTTAATAACAATGGTATTGATACAATATTTCTAATTATCTAAGGCATATAGTAACAATTTATCAGCTCTAAGATCTTTCCAGCAGGCAACTTCAAAATATTTGTTCCTACAGCTTCCGCTTGGATGGACTCTCCTCCAGTGCCATAGAGCTCGAAGTCATGTTTCTTCAAACTCTTAATTTTTTGTAGTCTCTGTAAAGATTTATAGATATGAAAACTACAGTCAGTATCCAATACCCAAGAGTTTGAAATTAAAGAATTTAATGACAATATCATATGTATCTCATACATACCTTTTGGTGCAACATTTGCACCAGCTTTTATAGTTGCAAGGTAAGCTTTGCAATTCCTCTTCCAATGACTTGCTTTGCATAGTGAAAATAGGTCATCTATCCAGAGGCCTTCTTTTCCTTCTTTCTCTTATTTATGCCACCTTCAGAGTTTAGCCTTCTCTTAGAATTCTTTTTGCCTACCTTCTTCTTGGAGATTCAATTTATAAGAAGAAGAGGAGCCTTATCCTTCTTGATATGGCTCTCTGCTATTTTCAACATATTTAACAGCTCAGGCATAAAAGTATTCAATTTGTTCACATGATAGTTCACGACAAACTGATAAAATAATTATGAAAGTGATTGTAGGATCAGATATTGACTCAACTCTCCATCTATGACAAAATCTAATTGACTTAATCGAGTGATTAGGTTAATTACCATCAATACATGGCCTTGCACAGATGATTCTTCTACCATCCTAATAGGGAATAACTGCTTAGATATCTCATATCTAGTAATTCTACTCTATTCTCCATAAAGCTCTTTTAGATTGAGCAATATGGACTGATTATCCATCCCATCATGTTGCCTCTATAATTCGTTACTCATGGAGGCCAGTATGATGCATTTGATAGTAAGTGAATCATTTTGCTATATCTTGTATGTGAATTTTTTTTTTCTCTATGGCATCTTCTCCTAATGGCTCAAGATCAGGGGCATCAAGAATATAGAAGAGTTTCTCTTGACTGAGTACTATTTTTAAATTTCTCAGTCAATTCACATAATTAGGTCCGATCAATTTATTTGAATCCAAAATTGAACATAGTGAAAGTGAAGAAGCCATTTAATCTACATAATAAAGAATATTACATAAGCAAACAACTCATGATGACATACATAATTAATTTAGGACTTTAATTTAATAGTGTCTTCCACTATTTTATCAAATATCATAACCCTCCAATATGATAATCAAGAAATCCTAATCAGTTTTCTTAGTGGGATAGAGATCCTAATTTCTTATAAAAAATCTTGTGGTTGCACAATAAACCTTTTATAAGTTCAAAGATAGAAAACTCTTTCCAATTATATCTCATACAATTCTCAATAAAATCCTGGCCTCTAAAATATTAATAGCCTTATGGTTACATAACAAACTATAATGTTTTAGTTAAGAACCTTTATTTCTATATAGTCAAAATAAAATATAACTGCTCTTGTGGTTACACAATAAAGCAGTATACCCAAAATACGTAAGCATCTTAATGCATCGGATCAATATTACATTAGTCTCCATAATAGGTCTTATGGTTATACAACGAACCTAATATGGTTCATGACATAATAATGACCTAGCATGAAGGAAGGCCTAAATGTAGTGAATATAACCCTAAGCATCCCAATCTATAATTAAATTAATCAAATCAACCAGATAAGTGGGAGAGAGGTGGAGGTCTCCCGTTGCTTTTCTTAGACACCAATAAATTAGTCAGGTCAGACAATGGAACCAATTAAAAATCATATTTTCTTTATCAATCATGAACCACTTTCCTAGACACTGATCGATCAATTAGAAATCCAAATAGGTTCTGCTATCGATTAATTATACTACAACTTAATATAATTTTATAGAGGACTTTAACTGATCTCAATGCACATTCTAATTTGAAACATATTATATAAATATCAATCATGATATATAACAAATATATTTAACATGTATAATCATTCTAGGACAACCATCATTACATAGTGAACACTTGCCACTATATCAGGGCAACCTTACCGAATAATATATATACATCATAATCTAATTATAATAATATAAATATGATCACATCATATTAATAATATGCTAAATAATTAAATATGATTATATTATATTTATGATTATGCCATTAAAACATAAGCACAACAATATATGGTTTAACCTAATAAGGCTTGCTCTGATACCATTATAGGATTTGGTATACAGGATGGAAGCATGGATTTCAAAGCAAGTATTATAAAATGATAAAATCAAATCCGAACCCTAGGACCACCTTATTAGAATTTAAATCATATAATATGCATTTATAATATAACATAGGATATTGAAACATACCTTTGATTACTAAATCCTAATGTCACCCTGATTGCCGACAACAGTCCGTTAGGGATTTCACCAGGTGCCCACATATTCATCCTCCAACATTGATCCACACGGGGACTCGATCAAGCCACTAGCACCTTTTATTATTTTAATTAAAATTTTTATGATAAGAACTTTAATTATTTGGGGCATAACCTTCCCTAACCTTTGCCGTCACCCTCCTGGCCTACCCTTTCCTTTCTTTCTAATCTTCTTGTCTTCCTTTACTCTCTTCCTAAGCTCTTGTCCTAAAGCAAACCTCTTGTCCTTTAATAGGACATTGTCTTAATAAGAGAAGGAAGAGAGAAATTAGACAATTAGAGAGAGAATATAAGAAAGAAGGAGAGAGTTTTGAAATGACTTGGACTCCCGAAGTGCGCCCCTATTTATGATGTATGTAGGGGCGCCTCCTCTAATTGCTCATGCCTTCTCAAACAGCATTTCTCATGCCCATTGAGTATCTCATGCCCTTCAGCAAAAATTAGGACACATGGAATAGAGTTGAATTATCCTAAAGAGATGCCTTACAACATAAGGACTCTTCGTATAATTCTACGTAAGTATCTTTCGAAGAGCCGCAACCCTTCTCATTGGCACCAATAATTTCCACCATTTGATCAAGAAAGAAGGCCATCCAATGGCCAATAGTTTGTGCACCAAATCTGAAGAGGGCATGGCAAAAATTTGCATGGAGAAGAGTCCCTAACCACTTGGACTCTTAAGTCCAAGTGGCGCACTCATAAGGTGGGCGGCATTTGACTTGATCCTCATCCAATTTTCAAACATTAAACAGAGGTCTTTCTCTTGCAGAAGGACTCTTCTGCGCCTCCCATCTAAAGTTCATGCCTCAAATAAATTTTTACACAAACAAATAATATAGATAAGGCAATAAGGAATGACGCCATTCAATTCCCATGTGTTAAGACCCCTAGCGCATTAAGCAACCTCCACATGCCAAGAGAGAGACTTTCTAGCATGTGGGATTCAGGTATGACATGCCCAATCTCTAGGTCAACCAGCCAAGGGTTAACCCAATTAATCATCAAAATTAATTTGACCAAAATTGGATCTAATTAGCCCAAATCAGAACCCAATTCGAATCTAATTTGAATCTAGGTGCTAGGGTTTCCGACATGTGCTAGCATGTTCAACATGCAAACATGATCTAATCAAATTAGACCCTTGATTAATTTTCTTTGTGTGTGACCAATTGGATTCTAGATCTAGTCAGTAGTAGGTTCAAATGCAATTTGACCTAATTTGGTTAGAACTCAACCAAACCAATTTAGGTCAAAATCAGCTATCCCAATTTGATCAATTAGAATACTTTCTAATTAATGATCAAAGTAAACTCTTTAATTTGATCAAACCCACAAAATAAGATTGACGTCTAGAAATATATCATGTCTACATGAAAGATATAAAATTTTAATAAAAATATAAAAAAATCCTTCAGTGAAAAATTATCGTGCAACAAGATCCTTCGATCATCCTGCATCCCAAATATAACTTTAGGTATGAAAATATTATTAAAAAATATATCCCAATGCCAATCATCAGTCTATTGATGATTGTGCTATATTATATTTATAATTAATTTATTAATAAATAAAATATATTTTTGATATTTTTCATCATAAAGTATTCATCTTCTAACAAACTTCATTATTGTGATGAAGTTTTTAGGACTATTTAACTTCAATAAAGATAGGATTTATCAATTAGTCCTTAAATTTATTCATGATCAAATAATAGACTGTTAATTAGAATGATAGCATTTATCGAGCATAGATCACTGTATGCCATATAGGTTGGTTGTCCTCTTAACTAAGGAGTGTAAAGACACTTATATGGCATATAGGTGAGATGTATGGGTACATCGTCATTGAATATGAGCAACTCCAGAGCATTCAACTATTGAAAATATCTCTAATGGGATATAGGTATGAGTATTCCTTAGACCTAAAATCGTCTTAGTGACTTGCAAGCAACTCATTGTGCTTTGGTACTGGATCAACTGAATTTTTAATTCAATAATGGAAGACTTCTAGGTACAGTCAAGTACTTACAAAGTTAAAGTATGATCAAAACAAAATTGACCACTCTAAGAGTTGAAGAAGAACGTATCACTATATTTCAATATAGCAAAATCTTGGCCAGGATAATCCGTCAGATGGATTTGATATTTTGAAATACAATGTAGACAACCTAATCAGAGTTGATAGTTGAACTCTGAGGTATCCTATGAGCATTTTGATCAAAATGATGAATTATAAAAAACTATATCCACATAGATTCTAAGAATGTTGTTCTACATATTCGACCTACCCGGCCATCGGATGCCATTGCTAGATGATTACTTCAATTGGTATAGAAATCTATTCCTATGCTATTGACTTAGGTTCGGACCTATGATGTCACACATATTAGAGCTCACAATCTGATCAAATGGTTGATAATGATTAAAAATTATTCTAGGATTAAATAATCAATATGATTGATGTTTAACCTAGTGCAAGTATTACAAGAGGATCGATTAGCAATTAGATTACTAATTGACTTAATTTGATTAAGACAGAGGACTAAGATAAGTCTAATTAAATATAATTTAATTAGATTTAGTTTGAACTTTATTGGATTAAGTTCAATTGGCTTATTGGATAAGCTAAGTGCAAGAAAGAACTAGTCCAAGTTCAACTAGGACTCGGATCAACCCAATTTTCTAATTTGATTAAAAAAATTAAATTAAGATTAAATCTAATTTAATCTAATTTAATTAAATCTTTAATTATGTTAAGATCTAATTTAATTTGGTTGACTTGGTTTTGATTTAATTTGGTTTGAGAAATCACTTTGACCAAGTCGTAGTTAGAATCCTAGTAAGACTAGGATTCCACCTTACGCCACCTTAGCCCTCCACGCCCCTTGACTTGCCTATTTTAGTCTTTGCTTATCTAGTTTTTGACCTAGATAAGGACTCCTCTTCTTCTATATATTTTGGATGAATTTTGAATCAATTTTATGATATGTTACAGACCATTAAGAGAGTTTTGGAGTGTATGAAAATTAGAGAGAGAGTTCGTGGGCATTGGGGTTCCATAGACACCAAACTAGGTGTCTAGGTGAGTGCAAAGAGAAGAAGAAGAGGGTTTTCTTCTAGGATTGCTATTTTTACCTCTTTCCTTCCTCTATCTTTGAGTTTTTTAAGAATGTCTCACATCTAAAACTTCTTCTCCTCCTCCTCTTTGGAAGAGTCCAAATCCTAAAGAAGAAGGCATCTAATCAACCATCAAAGAAGGATCAGCACAGTACTAGCATACTATGCTAATTTCCTGCATCAGAACTTTTTGATCATGATCGTGGGCTCATATGGATGACTCCAAGAGGCTAGATGCGTGTACGGCTTGTAAATTCATCCTCAAGCCTAGATCAGCAAGTTAGAATGTCTAACTTGCATAGGTAATAGATCTGATCTATTATTTTCATACCCGCATTAGATGTAGTGTATATACATATTGATGTGATCAATATATTTCAGTTTTTTTTTTATATTTTAATTTTTTATTTAATGACATGCCATAATCATGTAATAGATCCTAGATCTAGGGTATTTTTGATATTTAAAATTAATTTTGATTAATTTTATCTTTCACTATCTGATCTTGAAAAAGTTTCAAGATTAGCCCTAAAACCCTAAATCCGCTTCCAACAATTGATATCATAGCTTAGGTTTATTATTACAAGATTATGTTTGCATGTTTAGATTATTTCTTGGATTAGATCTGATTTATAATCTATTTATTAAATCTAAAATTAAAATGATGATCACACGAACTAATTATAAAGTTATCCTGCTGTAAGGTTTACCCCTTACATTAGAGAGGTTATCCTAGTTCGTATAAATCTATCTTTAATCATAAATTTATTAGATATGATCTAATTTTATTTATAATTTAATAGATTTAAAATAATTTTAGATCTAAAAATTAAAATTTTAGATTGCATGGACTGATTATAAGATTGTCCTACTGTAAGATTTATCCCTTACAGTAGAGAGATTGTCCTAGTACATGCTAATCTGAAACATTGATCATAAAATTTTAAATTAGATCTAAAAAATTTTATGATCTAATTAAAAATATTTTAATCTAATTTTAATCATTATAAATATGTTAGATTTGATCTAGAAAAATTTATGATTGATTAAAATTAAAATTATTTGAATTACATGAACCTATTTAGATTAGATCTAAAGTAGATTCATGTTTATATTACTTGCATATTGATTATGAATCAAACATGCAACTTGGTTGATAGAATCATATTATAAAAATATTTTACAAATATAAAAATCATTATCAAAAAGTCGAACCTCAATTCTCAGTCCAAAATTTAATTAAAAATTAAGAAGTTGTTTGATTAGAATCTAGGATTGTGAATTGAAGATCCTAAGATACAAATCATAACACATTGGATTAAATAGGTTAGTGAAGATTAGGTCCATTAATTGGGTTAGACCTAAGGTTAGATTAAAGAATAGACTTAATTAGAGAATTGACTAAATCTAATCAATTATTATCTTAGATTAGATCAAGGATTCTCTAAATCAATTACAATAGTTGTAGTTGGTCAAGTCCATATCTTTAACAAGACTCAAGATGGACTTAATTCTTGGCTATGCGATCTAGCATGAACTGCTAGATTGATCTAATTAAAACTAATTAAACTAGTTGGTGTCTAAGGTAAACCAGACCGGTGGTCTTTAATTGGCAGCCCGCTTACCTGACCATTTTTTTATGATGCCTAAGGCAAGCTTTGGCAGACCCTCCCACTGATCGAACTTACCTGACCTCTTGGTAAAATTATATTCTGATTGGATCACTTGACTATTCGAGCTGACCCATATCAGCTAGGTAAATCAGTATGATTAATTTAGGTGCTCCTAGATCAGTCTATTAATGGTCTCCCTTAAGCTGACTTGATGAAGCCAATGGAAGGATCATGATAAGCTAGTTCATCTGACCTTCTTTCTTTAAATCAAATCAATTAAATTCTCTAAAATTATTAGGTTCTTAAAATAAAATAGTTATGGTGATAACTAGATCATAGCCTTCCATTAAGTGGATGATAATGGATCCATTAGTTGGATAATCATTGGAGGCTCATAGGCTTGGTGCTTATCCGCTAATGGAATTATCATTCATAATATAATTTCTTAGTTGCATCTCTCTAAATGGTGGTTAGATTGATCAACCATAGTTGAGCTTAATCATTCATTAATTAGATGGACCAAGTATGATCATGTTAATGGTTGACCTTATAAGAACTTTCAGTGGAGGCCCTAGCCTACTGAAAAGACATCTGGGGTAAAATTAAATTACTAAAAATTATTTAAAAAAATAATTGGTTATGAACCTATCCTTACATGTACATGAATTGACCAACCATAGTTGGACTTGTGTGTAGTCTATGTGGATTCTAGTACCCACTAAGGAATTAAGGTAATTCTTTGAATTGAAGGTAGAGGCTACCAGTTTGAATAAAATAATAGAAAAAATCTTTTGATTAAAGTCTAAATCTTTAAGTTCAATGAATCAATTACTAATTAGGCTTTTGGTTCTCCTTTATGTAGTTAAACCCTACCCATAGTTGCTCCATTCACTGTTAGACAGTGATAAACTTATGGAACCCAACTTCGATAATAAGTATCAAAAGTTGAATATTGTTCAGCAGCATGAAGTGGTTTGTGATGAAGCTTCTATATCCAGTTTAAATATAAGATCTTAGAATAACCTAGATCAGGCAGAATGCTTCCACTGTAATAAGTAGGGGCATTAGAAGAGGAATTATCCTCAATATCTTGATTCCCATGACCCCAATAGGCTAAAAAGAAGAGATGAGCAAGTAGTTGCTGATCAAGGATGTTATATGATAATGCCTTGTAATTTCTCTATTTGTGATACTTCTACTTTAATATTAGATATCGAAAGTTCAATCCATATTTGCAAAATGTTGCAATAATTTTAAATTAGTAAAAGATTTGAAAATAATGAGCAAGTCCTAAATGTTGGAGATGAAAGGTCTGTTCCAATTCTAGCTATGGGAATAGTTCAACCTAGTCTCAAAACTAATATCATTTCTTTAAATGAATGTTGTTAGTGATAAACCTCGCTCCTATCGAAGTTCGATCGGGTGTATGACCAAATGTAACTTATAATCGTAGAAGAGCTTCAATCATAAATTTCTCCTTCCGAATTTCTCCAGTAGTCGAACTCCTTTCAGACTTCTCCAGTAGTCAAACTCCTTCCAAACTTCTCCATAGCCGAACTCCTTTCGAACTTCGCCTTCAGTCGGATTCCTCCATCAGATGAATTCCCCCCTCATGTCTCTCCTCTAGCTGATCTACATGCAGATTCCTCCAACATACCTACTTCTGAATTTTTTCAGCGGATCCACTTTCAGACATCTCCGATAGACTTCCTTCAAGATTTCTCCAGTTCCAGAGCTTCCAAACCCCTTTCGACCAAACTTCCAATAGTCGTCCAGAAAGATATCCTCACCTACACGAATTCGGCTCCATACACAACATGAACCAACTAACACACATACTACCTTAGAGGAGTCTAAACTACTTTGGAATTGATATAACTTAAAGTTCATCACCAACTGACGTCTACTCCTCCAAACATCAACTATTAAATCCTAATGGACTGGCACGTCATGACAACAGACACTACCCTCTGTAACAAACTCCATGTGGCCCCGAGCTGGCCACTACCAGATAGTTATGGCTATCGCTATCAGTTTGTTACAGGCTCCATATATAAAAGAGATCCTCCATATATATTTTCTCTGGGCTCTCTTCTCCTTCCCAATACTCTACTACTTTCTTTCCTAAGCACTCTATTTTTGTTGGCCAGAAGAGCTGATTTGATCATCGGAGGGTCCTGTCAGAGCCACCACCCCTAACTCCGATCAGAACTTATCTTGCAGATCCCTGATGGTGACCTCATCTTCTCCGGCTCCAACGAATTCTGACATCCAGTGATTTTCTGCACCAACGGGATTGGTGCTAAAGGAAGGATCTATTTGAACCCTTGCTCTAAAAGAAGTGTCTGATCGATTTTGATCTTCTTCTTCTTTTAATCCTTTGAGATCCATTGAGATCCACCTCTATTCAATCTTTTTAGCTCAGAAATGCCTCTAAAGAAAACAACCATCCGACGATCCACCACTTCTACCATCAAATCTGAGCTAGATCTACCCATTTCTGCACCATCACCAACACTTCAACCTTCTTCGCCCATGGTCATGGTGGATCCAGAGCAATTCAATCTATTGATACAGTAGGTTCAAGGTCTCACCAAAATGGTGCAAGCCATGCAACAACCCCCGACGGTGGCTCCACTGAAAAACCCCCCATCGGGATGCCAATGATCGATCTCGAGGAGGCATACTTGGGTCAGCAGACCCGTTACTCCTGAAAAGGAGAAATAGAGAGCTGAAGAACCTTGTTCTGATCATGATTTCTCTTCAAAAAAAATATTCTCCATCTACAGTCAGAAACCTTCCAGGATCTGCGATTGAAATGATATTCTCGATCAGAAATTACAAAAAATGGACCAATGGATTGAGGAACTCTACCATGTCGCCCTGGCTTGTAAGTGCACCAACTGGCATCACCTCTTATTGATACAAATTGATGTTCCATGATATCGCTCAAACGCCAATCATCCTTGGCATCACAAGCTTCGATACCATATTGCGAAAGCTCCTGATCTTTAGCATGGACCTGAAGGAACCTATGACATTCTCTATGGACAGCACACCACCGATCCTCCACCTAGATCTATGATAGGGCACCTCCCTCCTTGGGCTTGAGGGGGATGCCTCCCTTCTCTAAGGCTTCTTCAAGAACCCTAGGGCAGCAACTCTAGAGAGAAGAGAAGAAGAGAGTTGAGGAAGAAAAGGTCTGTATTTCACAGCATATTGAAACTCTAATTCAGCCTATATATTTATACATAGCCATTATGCCCGACCAAAAAAACTCCCCGGCTAACCTAATACATGAAAGCACTCTCCTCTCAAACTAGGCCTTAAGAATCCTAGGATCAACTCAGACCCTAGTCCAAAATAGACCCTCGTGTAATTCTACTCATGCACTGAGCTGGCTTAGTCTCAGCACTGAGCCGACTAAGTTCCACTAGGTCGGCTCAATTTCAGACTGAGCCAACCCAGTCCTATGCCATGTCAGCAGTTCTGAATGCACAGCTCTCTATTTTGCCTGTGCACTGAGGCTTAGCCGACCCAATTTTAGACTGAGTCAGCTAACCTATAGAAAATCCTTTTTCTACAACCTTCAAACTCTGACTTTGGTTCCTTGCTCCCCTTTGTGTCCCAAGTCTCCGAAGCACCAACCAAGCCTATTGAGGCCCTCAATACCTGAACCTCAAGCCCGTGAAGAGCTACATGCCGCCTCCACCCTAGGACAACTCCTGTCCTAGCCCTAGGACCACCCTGTCCTAGCTGAAGGAGAAATTCTGATTTTTCGGGGTCAGGTTCATTCAGATTTGATTGGATCAAGAGGCATATTTCAAAAATTATCTCTTAGATCCTAATCAGATCTAACATTTTCTAGATCTAATTTTACGATCTGATAAATAAGAAAATTAAATTAAATTAAATCTAAATTAGTTTTACCTTGATATGGGTAATTCGATTATCCATTGATGATCTTGCTGATTGCCTGAGGTTCTGGATCTAGCCACGCAAGCACCTGGCCTCTATCAGTATCCACTCAGGCTGAATCTGGAGATCTTCTTCTTCTCTTTCTTTTTTTCAAAAATTAGATCTAAATCTAATTTGAAGAATCTTCAAAACTTCTTCTGAAGATCACCCATCATCTCTGTAGCAGTGCTGCCTTCTTCCTTTTTCGTCAGCCTTTTCTTGCCTGACTTGCACTAATCTAAAGCCCAACTACCTTGGGCATGGAGAGGAGAGAGAGGATCAAAAAGGTGGCATGGAGGAGGGAGAAGAGCAGCCTTGGGGTGTGGTAAGGAGAGAAGTCTATTAAAAGTGGGCGCAGACAGATCTTTATATAGACCCTGCTGCGCCATGCAGTGCCACATAACCTCGGCCAATCACATAGGTTCGTTTAATCAAATCTAAATCTAATTGGTAGGATGACATCACCTGATCCAATCAGATGAGAGACCCATAGATTCATCCTAAGGTGGTGCCTAAGACTGATCAAAGTCTAAAGGTGAGGGTCACCTAGTTTGAATCCAAGAAGCAACCTAGAGTCCCATCCGTATGGGACTCCAGGCATCCCTATCCATGGGCGCACGCCATCCTAGGAGTGTGCCCCTTCCTTTCCAATTTTCAAAGAGGGGACAAGCCCCTATCTGCTCTCCAATAAGTGCATGACACATGGGCAGTTGTCCAAGGGTCAAAGGTTAATGTTTGACCAAAGTCAAAGGACAAGAATTAGCAGGTGATGGAAAATGGCAGATGTTGTCTTAAATTTATCTTATAAATTAAGACAACCCTTTTCTGACCTGGACAAGCTCCAGTCAGATCAGATAAAGGTACTTGAGTGAGCACAAAGTCATTTGACTCAGTCAAGATAACTTTTAATGATAGAAAAAGAAGAATATTAGGTTCAATTGTATGCTAGCACGATTTTCTTGAGCCCAATTGAATCTAATTCAAATCAATTGAACTGGCTTAGTTCAATTGATGATATCTAGATCCAAACCCTTGTTTGTGTGACCCAGTTAGGTTCAGTTCTGTATGGTAATGGGATATGTAGTGATCTCCA
This sequence comes from Cocos nucifera, assembly GCA_006176705.1. Classification (NCBI taxonomy): domain Eukaryota; kingdom Viridiplantae; phylum Streptophyta; class Magnoliopsida; order Arecales; family Arecaceae; genus Cocos; species Cocos nucifera. Next base: position 147,476 of record QRFJ01001343.1, read on the forward strand.
TCATCAACATCATCTAAACTCTTTTCGATGGATCAGAACTCTTCTGATTCAGATAACTTAGAATGATCAATCTTCTAAATCATTCTAATTGTTCCCAAAATCCATCAGTGACACCTAGCAATATATAGTGGCAATCCATCAAAACTAAACATGAACCTCTTGGTGCAGCTACTTGTGTGATAAAGTTCTTCTATCTTGAGCCCCGATCAAATTAGGGTTAAGGTGAACTCGTCAAACCCTAATTTCTATCATATAATTTAGTCATTCGATTCAAGTCCGATGTGAAAACCTTAATAGAAACTCTTTCTATTACTTCACTCTCTGCCATGGCTATGGGCTTATGGACTTGATTCTCATGATCATCATAGGGCTGCTCCTCATCCACCGAGGTAGATAGATTCCATCTTGGTGCAATCCAATTCCTACAATGAACATGCTATAGCCAACATACACCTCAGGATTCTGAATGGCTAGGAGACCAAGTCATGATATAGTCAAACTATAACACCCTCAAGGTGAACTACCGATGCACCTCATGTCAAAAAACTAGACACACCACTGTAGCTTTGAGTCAGTCATCAATGAGAAGGTAGACTTCCTTATGACTACTCGAGGTGGTCACGCTCAGTGCCCTCGTTCGCTAGCGAGTACCTATACTCTCACTCTGGTGTCTCTACACCATAGACTCAAGACTCATCTACTATAAAGAAGCGATTGTACACTAACCTTTCAGATCAATCACCATCCTCACGATGATCTTCCAATCAGGAGCATTTTATGAGTTAATAACAAAAATTCTTATCTTAAATTTTCAATTCTTGAAAATAAGAATTATCATTACCATTAACTCAAAGGATGTATCACAGACACTAAATACACATATGTGATAGAAAATAACCTATTTTATTATTTATAGTCAAAATTATAATTTTGTCCCTAGAAGTGTATTACAAGTGTCAGCCAATTCTGGCTTCTACGACACACATATCTAACAAACTTCCACTTGACCTAAAGCCAATTGGCTATAAATCTAAGTTCCATCTTCTCAAGATGGGCTTCGATCTTCTGCTGGCCCAACGGCTTTATAAACAGATTCGCCGCATTGTCTGCGGAGTCGACACTCTTGACCTTGATGTAATCCTTTTCGAGGTAATCGCAGATGAGGTGGTATTGCCACTCGAAGTGCTTGGATTTCTGATGAAACCTCGGCTCCTTAGCAAGGGCTATGGCACCATTGTTGTTGTAGTACAGAGGAATGGCATCTGATGGCATCACTCCAATCTCTACGGCAAATTTTTTATACTAGAATGCCTCCTTTGTAGCTTCTGACGTAGTAATATATTCTGCTTCCATGATAGAATCTGCTATCACTGTCTGCTTGAAACTTTTTCAACTGACAGCTCCACCATTGCATAAAAACAGACTCCCAGATGTCGACTTTCGATCATCTACATCGAACATAAAATTTGAGTCTATATACCCTTGGACTTGGAGTTCTCTATTGCCAAAAATCAACAACATATCCTTAGTTTTTCTTAAGTACTTAAGGATACATTTCATAAAAGTCCAGTGTTCTTCACCTGGATTCGACTGATATCTGCTCGTGACACTCACGGCATGGGCTATATTAGGTCGTGTACATAACATGGCATACATGAGGCTCCCTTTGCTGAAGCATAAGGGATCTTGCTCATGCATTTTATTTCCTCAGGTGTGCTAGGGCACATCTTCTTGGAAAGATGAATGCCATGCCTGAAGGGTACTAAACTTCTCTTAGAGTTTTCCATACTAAACCTCTTTAGTACTTCCTCTATGTACATCTTCTGTGAAAGTCCTAGCATCCTATTCGGTCTATCTCTATAGACCTTAATTCCTAGAATAAAGGATGCTTCTCCTAGGTCTTTCATGGAGAATTCTTTAGATAACCACATTTTAACTATGGTCAACATGGAAATATCATTCCCAATAAGGAGGATGTCATCCACGTACAATACGAGGAAGACAACAGCGCTCCCACTGACCTTTTTGAAGACACATGGCTCCTCCTCATTTTTGATGAAATCAAATATTTTGATCACATCATTAAAATGAGTATTCCAGCTCCGAGATGCTTGCTTAAGTCCATATATGGACCTTTGCAGCTTGCAAATCTTGTGATCATCATCACTGGATGTGAAACCTAGCGGCTATTCCATATAGATATCTTCCTCAAGATATCCATTTAAGAATGTTGTTTTCACATCCATTTGCCATATTTCATAATCGAAATAGGCTGCAACAGCAAGCAATGTGCGGATGGATTTTAGCATAGCTACTAGCGAAAAGGTATCCTGATAGTCAATGCCTTCGCATTGACTATAACCTTTTGCCACTAATCTAGCCTTGAATGTCTCCACATTTCCATCTGCACCAATCTTTCTCTTGTAGATCCATTTACACCCAATAGGTACTATACCTTCTGGAGGATCTACCAAGGTCCAGACTTGGTTTGAGTGCATCGAGTCAATTTCTGACTTCATTGCCTCTAACCATTTCTCGGAGTCGATATCTGATATCGCCTCATTATAGGTTTTGGGATCATCACCATGAACCCCATTACCTACGAGGAATATTTTCTCTACATCCTCTGAAATAGTACCTAAGTACCTCTTAGGGGGACAAAAAACTCTTTCCGATCTACGAGGTGGAGGAGGTAGTGTATTGATTGGCTTAACCTGATTTGGTTCCATTTGGTCCTTAGCTTGTTGCTCTTGTGAGACTTTCTCTTCGAGCTTAATCTGCTTTCCAATGCCGTCATCTTGAATAAACTATTTTTCAAGAAAAATGGCATGTCGACTCACAATCACATTGTGATCTTTTAGAATGTAGAAATAATATCCTAATGACTCTTTAGGATATCTTATGAATCGAGCTCTAAAGGATCTGAAGTCTAACTTGTTCGCTTGTTGTCTTTTGACGTGGGCTGGACAACCCCAAATTCTGAGATAACTCAGACTTGGTTTCTTACCATGCCATATCTCATACGGTGTGGTAGGAATGATTTTAGAAGAAATCCTATTCAGTAAATATATTACAGTTAACAAACAGCATCTCCAAAAAAAATCAGGAAGGTTTGTGTAGCTCATCATGGATTGGACCATATCTAATAGGGTCCGATTCCTCCATTCTGAAATTTCGTTAAGTTGAGGTGTTCCTGATGGAGTCCATTGAGAGACTATGCCATTTTTCTTGAGATAGTCCAAAAATTTTCAACTAAGGTATTCATCTCCTTGATCTGATCAAAGAACCTTAATGAGTTTTTCAATTTACTTTTCTACTTCATGTCTGAACTCCTTGAACTTTTCAAAGGCTTCAGACTTATGATTCATAAGATACATATACCCATACCTAAATAAATCATCAGTAAAGGTTATGAAGTAGACTAGGTTACCTCTAGCCGACACATCAAATGGACCGCACACATCAGTATGTACTAGGGTAAGAAGATCCGTGGCCCTTTTCCCATGTCCTACAAAAGGAAGCTTAGTCATTTTGCCATGAAGACAGGATTCACAAATTGGATATGACTCAGAAGTCAACAGACTCAATAGCCCAGTTTTCTCTAATTTGTTAACCCTATCTTCTACTATATGACCTAATCTTAGGTGCCATAGATACCTATCATTAGGACTATCCCTAGGACGTTTTGATTTTATGGCATTCACAATTTGCTCAAAATTAAAAATAGATACATCAACATGTAACTGATAAAAACCCTTAATAAGGAAACCACTTACAATTTTATTTCTTTCATAAAGAATGTTACAATGGTCCTTAAGAAAACTAATTACATAGCCTTCTAATGCAAGATAAGAAATAGAAATCAAATTCCTGCTTGCTACAGGCACATAATAACAGTCTTTTAATACTAAGTCTAAACCAGATGGTAGTCGAAGAGGATATGTTCCCACGACTACGGTAGCAAGTCTTGCTCCATTTTCGATGTGCAGGATCATCTTACCATCCCTCAGCCTCCTATTATGCTCAAGATCCTGCATAGAAGTGCAAAAGTGAGCACTAGAACCAGAGTCAAGCACCCAACTGATGCGGAAGAAACCGTAAGGTTAGACTCAATAACGAGCATACCTCCAGAAGGACCTGCCTCCTTCTTCTTTAGGGTGGCCAGGTAAGTAGGGCAGTTCCGCTTCCAATGGCCGTCATTATTGCAATGAAAATACTTTTCTTTGTCAGCAGCCTTCTTCTTCAGCTTTGCCTTTTTCTTCTTTCCTCTTCTATCTTCTGCTTTTTCATAAACTTCTTCTTCTTTACAAAAGAGTTTCTCTTGGAAGAAGTCCATTACCATAGCAATATTGGCCTTTAGAATCTCATAAAAAGCTCAACGGCTAACCAGCATGTTGATGAAGTTTTGACCAAAGAGGAGTTTTGAAGTTTATGCATATGGTAGTTCATGAATGGAACCTGCCATATGCATAGTCAGGATTTGCAGAATTATTATCATTCTAGCAGACTACAGTCCAACCTCACTCCAGCTTCTCAACTCTTCATGTCCTTGATCATCATAGATCAATGATTCTTGGATGACTGCCCCATTCACGACATCTTAGCCCTTGAACAGTCGTTATGACTTGAGTACCTTAGCTGTGCGACTGCTATTCCCAAACATCTCCTATACGGTGAGCCAGACATTTGCGAGCAGTGCTATATCTTTCATATTGGGTGCTGAATTTCATCACAGACTTGAGCCCAACATGTAGTATCTTTTACCTTTATCTATCATTATTGTCCACTTATCCAAGAGACTCTCTACTTCAGCGGATGGACGAGCTAGTAAGGTGGGAGACTCCTGAATCCAATTACATGAGTTAATCTTCTTCAGCACCGCAAAATGATTTTTTTGAAGTTTTGAAGCCAATCTTGTAATTTGGTTTGGTAGTCCTATGGGTTCCAGGATTCGTGCAATGGGTTGGATTGCAGACATTTTTCTGTCAAAGAGTCAAGTTTCTCGTTCGATACCATAATTTAAGGAACTTAACCAATTTGTTAGGAAATTTTATTTTTTAAAACAAATTGTGCTCCCACTATTTTTCTCGGATCCCTATACTCCATTTGAGGAGATACGAAAAATCTCGCACGATTACTTGATTTCTAGTGGATGGTGTATCCCATCAACGACTCATTCCACCTCACCTAACAACTTATTGGTGATGGGTTAAGCCCAATGAGTGAACAACTCTGTATCAATTATTCTCTAATCATGATGGCACCCACTTGGTCTCTAATTCACGAATCTCTCACCATGTCTTGACTTTGATCCACTCTATTTTGTTAAGTCCGACCACCATTTGCCCAATTAGATTTTCTAATTGAGTCTCTCACCAAGTCCAAAATATTGAGGCCCAATCATCATCGCAGCTGTAGCTCCAATGCCTAATAGACATGTTTGCATCTTTTCGGGTGCAACTGAGCCACTCTAATCAGCCCGAGAACAATCAATGCCTAGAAAGAGTCTCATCTACGAATGGTGGAAGTCTTAGACTTAATCTTTTCTTAGGAAGATTTGATTTTAGGTTCTCATCAAAACTAGACTTGACATAGTCTGAACCATTAATTGACTAACCTATTGACATGCGGTTTAGCTCGGATATTGGCTACCTTAGTCAGAACTGAGTCACAACATGGTCAAAAGTAAGTGAGACCGAATTGGAAGGGATATGCCATTAACTCGACAAGAATGCATTCGAGTCGGTCGCTCCTAATTAAAAACCAGTCGATCGTCTCTGCCAAACTTACCTTAAGACACCAATTATTGAGGCCAACAGAACCAATCGATTAGCTACAATCCAGACTCTGAACACTGGAGGCTGAATTAACGTCTTAGCTTGATCGATCGACCTCAACATGACTCGATCTTGGACCCAGACTTCAATCCTTAGGCTGTAATTTAAGCATTGTTTACATCCCATCTAACCCACTTTAAGTTCGATTTGATCAACCGCGCTAGACCTAAATTGAGCTACCCAAGTCGAACCCAATTATATGAACATATCTTAGATCCGAAAATTCTCAATTTTAAGACTTAATATGTTTTATATTCTTAATTCTTAATTAAGTTTAGGTTCAAAATAAAACCTGCAAATAAGATCCTGGATTTCAGGATCTATTGGTTTTGTAGATAAGTATGTTTCTCAAGTTTCTGGATTAAGACGAACGTGCAGCACCCCTACAACAGTCATAGAACAATCTCCATCGAATGGGAGGGAGAGGGTCTTTAAGCCCTACTTTATTCTTATGATCGACGCCAAGGAAAGACATCTTAATCAGAAATACAACTAATCTACAAAAACTAATTAGATCTAAGCATATATCACATATAAGGAAATTGATCTAATTAAAATATATTTTGCATACATCTCATATATCATGCATGCATATTTTTTAGATCTAAATTATCTCATAATCATCTAAAAAATTTAATTTAAATTTGATCTGATCAAATAAAATTTAATCTAGACCCTATTGTAGAATTATTCTACAACTTGTCTAAACATGCAACTAGTCTAAACATGCAACTATCATATCTGATTATAACATTTATCAGATCAAAAAATAGCAAATAAATAGATCTAAAAATTATATTTAATTAAATAAAAATTATGATTATACTAGACTAAACATAGAACAATTTTACTCCTAGTCTAGTTATGTATCTCATACATATTAGATCTAGATTAATTAATTTTAATTTTTTAATTTTAGATTTAATCATATCTCATGTGATATCTGAAATCATAAATTTATTAGATTAAATTAGATCTAAATAAATTTTATAAGAACCTGACTCTGATACTAGTTGAAGGAGAAATCCTAATTTTTCGAGATTAGGTTCGTTCAGATATGATTGGATCGAAAGACGTATTTCAAAAATTTTTTCTTAGATCCTAATCAGATCTGACATTTTATAGATCTAATTTTATGATCTAATAAATAAAAAAATTAAATTAAATTAAATCTAAATTAGTTTTATCTTGATATGGGTAATCTGATTATTCGTTGATGATCTTGCTGATCGCCTAAGATTCTGGATCTAGCCATGCAAGTGCCTGGCCTCTACTGGTATCCACTCAGATTGGATCTAGAGATCTTCTCCTTCTCTTTTTTTTCTCCAAAAATCATATCTGAATCTGATTTGAAAGATCTTCAAAACTTCTTCTAAAGATCATCCGTCGTCTCTACAGCAATGCTGCCTTCTTCCTTTTTCGTCAGCCTTTTCTTGCCTGACTCACACTAATCTGAAGCCCAACTACCTTGGGCATGGAGAGAAGAGAGAGGATCAGAAAGATGGCATGGAGGAGGGAGAGGAGTAGCCTTGGGGCATGGCTAGGAGAGAAGTCTATTAAAAGTGGGCGTAGATAGGTCTTTATATAGACCCTGCTACGCCATGCAGTGCCATATAACCCCGGCCAATCATGTTGCTTCGTTTAATCAGATCTAAATTTGATTGATGGGATGATATCACCTGATCCAATCAGATGAAAGACACATAGATTCATCCTAAGGTGGCTACTAAGACTAGTCAAAGTCTATAGGTGAGGGTCACCTAGTTTGAATCCAAGAAGCAACCTGGAGTCCCATCCATATGGGACTCCAGGCATCCCTATCCATGGGCACACACCATCCTAGGCATGCATCCCTTTCTTTCCAATTTCCAGAGAGGGGACAAGCCCCTATCTGCTCTCCAATAAGTGCACGACACATTGGCAATTATCCAAGGGTCAAAGGACAAAAATTAGCAGATGATGGAAAATGGAAGATGTTGTCTTAAATTTATCTCATAAATTAAGACAACCCTTTTTTGACCTGGACAAGCTCCAGTCAGACCAGGTAAAGGTATCTGAGTGAGCACAAACTCATTTGGCTCAGTCGAGATAACTTTTAATGATAGAAAAAGGAGAATGTTAGGTTCAATTGTGTGCTAGCACGATTTCCTTGAGCCTAATTGAATCTAATTCAAATCAATTGAACTGGGTTAATCCAATTGATGATATTCAGATTCAAACCCTTATTTTTATGATCCAGTTAGGTTCATTTTTGTATGATAATGGGATATGTGGTGATCTCCATCATCAACATCATCGAAACTTCTTTCGATAGATCAGAACTCTTCTGATTCAGATAACCTAGAATGATCGATCATCTAAATCATTCTAATTGCTCTTAAAATCCATCAGTGACACCTAGCAGTATATGGTGGCAACCCATCAAAATTAAAGATGAACCTCTTGGTGCAGCTACTTATGTGATAAAGTTCTTCTATCTTGAGCTTCGATCAGATTAGGGTTAAGTTGAACTCGTCAAACCCTAATTTCTATCATATGATTTAGTCATTCGATTCAAGTCCGATGTGAAAATCTTAATAGAAACTTTCTATTATTTCACTCTCTGCCATGGCTATGGGCTTATGGACTTGATTCTCATGATCATCATAGGGCTGCTCCTCATCCACTGAGGTAGATAGATTCCATCTTGGTGCAATCCAATTTCTACAATGAACATGCTATAGCCAACATACACCTCAGAATTCCGAATGGCTAGAAGATGAGTCATGTTGTAGTCAAACTATAACACCCTCAAGGTGAACTATCGATGCACCTCAGGTCAAAGAATCAGACACACCACTATAGCTTTGAGTCAATCATCGATGAGAAGGTAGACTTCCTTATGACTACTCGAGGTGGTCACGCTCAGTGCCCTCGTTCTCTAGCAAGTACCTATACTCTCGCTCTAATTCTCTACACTGTAGACTCAAGACTCATCTACTATAAAGAAGCGATTGTACACTAACCTTCCAGATCAATCACCATTCTCATGATGATCCTACAGTTAGGAGCATTTTATGAGTTAATAATGAAAATTCTTATCTTAAATTTTTAACTCTTGAAAATAAGAATTATCATTACCATTAACTCAAAGGATGTATCATAGACACTAAATACACATATGTGATAAAAAATAACCCATTTTATTATTTATAATCAAAATTATAATTTTACCCCTAGAAGTGTATTATAAGTATCAGCTAATTCTGGCTTCTAGGGCACACATATCTAACACTAGTCTCCCTGGAGCCCTCACCCTGGCTCCGCCCATGGCCTCCTAAGGCTTGGGAGCACCACACCACCTATAATCTCCACCTTGGTATGCTCAAGACTTAGCCCAGTTGGCAACATCCTCCTGCACGATCCTGCTGTCCCTACATGTCCTGATAGCTCCTTATGCTCACCTTGCCACTTTCATTCTTCTTCAGCTTCTAAGCTCCCTTTGAGGCCTTCGGGATGACTGCCTCCACCACTGAAGTCCTTGGCTTGTTCCTCTATACCACCTTTGGAGTTGTAAGTATCCTTCTGCTTGGCAGTTGCATCACTTGTCCTAGACTTCCCTATGGATCATACAATGTTTCTTTACCAACACTCGCTGCAAACCCTGATATGGTCTCCTCAGAACTACGCCTGTCCTCCTGCACATGCCTCTCCCTCTGCGCTCTGATGTTGGTGCTAGGATATCGATCCTCCCACATCTCTCTACTCTGAACTCATATCAAATTCCTCTTCAATTATGAAGCCACCTCTCTGGAGCTCCACCTATATCCGAAGTCCATCTGATGCTGTACAAGTCAACTTTGTCATCGAGTTTCTTAAAGCCAACCACTCAATGTTGCACTGCTGGGCTTATCGCTGTTCCTCGAACACCATCGCTGCCCCTTCAAATCCTTCGTGCTCCATGGACCCCTTCAAAGCCATCTCGGATACCTCCGCAACCCACGAGCACCTCCAAAACCCAAGAGCTCATCCAACTCTTCTGAATTCAGCAACTGAACCCTAGAAAATTTTACCTTAGTCCTTCTCTTCTGCCCCTACACCAGCCATCACTTTAGTTGCACCCGAAGAACCATCCTCCATCTGAACCGTGACTCTCCCTAGTGCCCCTACAGAAGAAACATGATCCATGATACTCTCGACTGCCTGAGATGCCTCTGGTGCTTTCTGAGACCTCCTGGCTCTCCCTAAGACCTACACTCAATCTTCTTGAGATACCACTAATACTCTCTACTGGGATACATGCCTCGACTGCTGCACCATCGAGCCTCTCTTAGCCCCATGCCTCTAGGAAAGTGCTATTGCAGTACTCCAACGCTCCCTAGCCTTGTCTCTGCACCGCTCTACAGTCGTCCAACCCTAACTTGCTGGACCTCCATGGATCATCCATCTCCATCATCCCCAAGGCTCTACAAATCCATGCTCTAGTCGAACCGTTGAATACATCTCCGACTACTTCCCCACCTTTCAGACACCAAAGGACATATAGTCGCTTCTTCAGTCTTTCTTCGATCATTATCCCTTAGAAAACCTCTTTTCAACAGTCCTACACTGCCCATCTTTTTAGAGAATTTTGATGCTCTCTGCTGAGATACCTTCCTTGGCTGCTACATCACCAAGCCTCTCTCAGCCCTGCATCTTCAGAAAAATGCTACAGCAGCACTCCAGCGCTCCCTGCCTATCACATAACCATCATACACCTCAATTTTTTCATCAAGATCGATCAGCAAATCATGCACCAAATCCTTCCACCCTGAGAAAATCCCTTCTCATTAATCCTCTCAACCTCCACCTTCAACTCGCTGCTCTCGGTTGGCCAAACCATAGCAAAAACAAGGTAGATGTGAGACATACCATGGAATCTTTGTGCAGATTTCTGATTTCACCTTGTACGACTTCTTCTTTCCTTCCATGCACCATCAGGATCTGAAACTTGGCTCTTCCACATACCATCAGGCTCTGAAACCTGGCTCTGATACCATATGTAAGCACACCAACTGGCATCACCTCTCCTTGATACCAATTGATGTTTCATGATATTGCTCGAACGTCAATCATCCTTGACATAACAAGCCTCGATACTATGTTGCGAAAGCTCCTGATCTTTAGCACGGACCTGAAGAAACCTGTGACGTTCTCTATAGGTAGTATTCCATCGATCCTCCACCTGGATCTATGATGGGGCACCTCCCTCCTTGGGCTTAAGGAAGATGCCCCCCTTCTCTAGGGCTTCTTCAAGAACCCTAGGGCAGCAACTCTAGAGAGAAAAGAAGAAGAGAGTTGAGAGAGAAAAGATCTGTATTCCATAGCATATTGAAACCCTAATACATCCTATGTATTTATACATAGCCATTAGGCCCGACCAAAAAAACTTTTCAGCTAACCCAATAAATGAAAGCACTCACCGAGCCCATGTACACCCATGTCTCCCATGCTCTCATCCTCTAGATCTAGACCCGATTCATACATGAATTAGCCCCCCTTAAGACCTCTCAAATCAGGCCTTAAGACCCCTAAAATCAACCCAGACCCTAGTCCAAAATAGACCCTCGCATAACTCTACCTGCACACTGAGCCGACTAAGTTTCATTAGGTCAGCTCAGTCTAAAACTAAGCCGACCCAGTTCTGTGTCGTGCCAGCAATTTCGAACATGCAGTTCTCTATTTTGCCTGAGCACCGAGACTTAGCTGACCCAATTTTGGACTGAGCTGGCTAACCTATAGAAAATTCTTTTTCTACAGCCTTCAAGCTCTGACTTTGGTTTCTTACTCCACCATATGTTCTAGGTCTTCGAAGCATCAACCAAGCTCCTTGAAGCCCTCAATACCTGAACCTCAAGCTTGGGAAGAGCTACATGCCACCTCCATCCTAAGACAACTCCTATCCTAGCCCTAGGACCACACCTATCCTAGCCTCCCCGAAGCCCTCACTCTGGCTCCACCCATAGCCTCCCAAGGCTTGGGAGCACCACACCACCTACACGGCTTACCATGATGATATCTACACTGATCTTCCCTTCTCTGCTCGAATTATGCAAGAGCCCATCCTATTGAACTTCAAGTTTTTTTAATTCAAAAGCTACGATGGAACCTCTGATTCGGTCGACCACCTAGAGGCCTTTTGAATCATGATGCTGCTTCATGGCATGCCAGATGCCATCTTATGCCGAGCTTTCCTATCTACCTTAAAGAGAGTAATAAGAAGCCGATACTCGACATTGAAGTCGGGTACGATCTTCTCTTTCAATCATATGAGCTATTAGTTTGTGGCTTATTTTGTCAGTAGCTAGTATCCCAGGCGAGGTTCAGACTCCCTCATCAACATCAAGCAGAGAGAGGAAGAGTCGATCCGAGCTTACGTCAATCGCTTCAACACCGCTACATTAGAGGTCCAAAATTTGGACCAGTCGATTGCCATGGCTGTGCTTAAGAACGGTCTTCAGAAAAATGATCTATTATTCTTCCTAGAGAAGAAGTATCCCAAAAATTTTGCTGATTTGCTAGCTCAGGCTGAAAGCTATGCCCGAGCTGAGGAGGCCTTCAAGTTGAAGGACGAGAAAGCCATAGGAGAGCAGTAGGCGGATGAATCTAGCAAGCCCATAGTTGAAAAAAAAGTCGAACGAAGTTCGACCGCACTTTTGGACTCCCCCCGAGTGCAAGCGAGTTCGAACTCCTCCTTGAGCTCGTCATCAAAGATGCCCTAACAAAAGAGCGCGAAGAGGTTCTTTCCTAGAAGATTCCATAACTATGCCCCCCTCAATGCTCTAAAAATATAAGTACTGATGGAGATCAAGGAGCAGCTGCCAAGGTCAGAGAAGATGCACACTCACCCTGGCAAGCGCAATCCTAACAAATACTACCTCTACCATCATGACCACGATCACGATACTGAAGAGTATATTCAGCTCCAGGATGAGATCGAGGAGCTCATCAGGCGAGGTTGGCTTGGTCGATTTTTATGACGTCGGTCCTAAGAAAGATAAGATCAACCAAGGGCACTGCTCCTGCCTGAACCATCAAGGAGAGAAGAGCAGCAGGAAGACCGGCCACCTCTCGACATCATCAATATAATTTTTGGAGGACTTCGATTAGAGAAGGCCAGCGAATTTGAAGGATCGATGAAGAGATAGAGGACTGAAGAACTCATAACCTTCACTGAAGTAGATGCTCAAGGAGTTCATTTTCCACATAACGATGTGGTTGTAATCTCTCTAAACATTGCTAACTATGATGTACGCCACATCCTTGTTGATAATGAAAGTTCGATCGATATTTTATTTTATTATTCTTTCTCTAAAATATCTATACCTAATGGTCAACTTGGACCGATGAACTCTCCATTGGTAGGCTTCACTGACGATGCAGTACTAGTTGAAGGTATAATAACTTTGGTTATGACTGTAGGATAATATTTAAGATAGTTTAGGACACGAGTAGACTTCCTAGTGGTAAAAGCCCCAATGGCTTATAATGCGATCCTCGGCCGATCTCATCTAAATACACTTCGAGCAGTAGTGTTGATATATTACTTGAAAATGAAGTTTTCAATAAGCTATGGGATCGGAGAGGTCGGAGGAGATCAAACCCTGGCAAAGCATCGCTATTCAATTGCCTCGCAGAGGGACTGGCAGTTAGATCCTTATTTGGTTGATAGGTTGGACGTCCGCGATGATCTAACGAAAAAGCGGGGTGAGCCTATGGAAGACCTTATTTTCATTCCACTGAATGACGAAAATACGGAGCACATGGTACAGATTGGCTCCAACCTAGCAGAAGAAATATGAGAGCAGCTTGTCAAATTTCTATGAAGGAATGTGGATGTTTTTGCTTGGGTCCTTGACAATATGCCCAAGATAGATGCAGAGGTCATGGAACATCGCCTAGCTGTCGAACCTAAACATCGACCAATGAAAGAAAAGATGCACAGCCATGCTCTAGAGAGGTAGAAAGTAATTGTAGAGGAAGTTGATAAGTTTCTCAAGGCTGGATTCATCCAAGAAGTCAACTATGCGAATTGGATCTCCAACATCATGCTCGTCAAAAAGATGAACGACAAGTGGAGGATGTATATAGACTTCAAAAAGCTGAACAAAGCCTATCCAAAAAACAGCTACCCCCTATCCAGAATTGATCAATTGATGGATGCGACCTCAGGCCGCGAGCTTCTCACCTTCATGGATGCCTTTTTTGGCTATAACCAAATTCGAATGGCACCAAAGGACGAGGAGAAGACTGCTTTTATCAATGACCATAGTCTTTACTATTATAGAATTATGCCTTTTGGACTCAAAAATATGGGAACAACATACCAACACTTGGTCAACAAAATCTTTATGGAGCAGATCAGCTGCAACATGGAGGTATACGTAGATGACATGCTTGTCAAGAGCCGAGCTTCAATAAATCATATTGCCGACCTTGAAGAGACCTTCAGCACCCTCAGGAGATACAAGATGAAGCTAAACCTAATCAAGTGCACCTTCGATGTGATTTTGGAGAAGTTCTTGAGATTCATGGTATCGAGGCTTGGAATCAAAGAAAATCTAGAAAAGATTCGGACCATTTAAGAGATGATTGCTCCAAAATCAATTAAAGAAGTTCAACGCCTGACTGAAAAAATGGCAGTCCTGAACCACTTTATCTCGAGGTTGGTCGAGTGATGTATGCCCTTCTTTTAGATCTTAAAATAGCCAAAGAACTTCTGCTGGACTACTGAATGTTAATAAGCCTTTAAAGAGCTCAAGGACTACCTCTGCTCACCTCCTTTATTAGCAAAGCCCAAACCCAGAGAGAAATTATTTTTGTACCTTGCGGTCTCTCCAGCGATCCTTGCAGTAGTCCTAGTCAAAGAAGAGGTGAAAATACAGCGGCTGATCTACTATATAATCTAAGTCTTGAGGGATGCCGAGACTAGGTATACTAGGATAGAAAAACTAACTTATGCTCTACTGATTGTAGCCCAAAGGCTCCGACCTTATTTTTCGGGGCACACCATAACTCTTCTCACTGATCAATCAATTAAAGCAGTCCTTCATCAAATGGATGCCTCCAAAAGAATTGCAAAAGTGGGCAATCGAACTTACAAAATTTTATATCAACTTTCAGCTATGGCCATCAGTCAAAGCTCAGATATTAGCAGATTTTATAATAGAATGCACCATTCTAAATGAAGCCGAGCTTGAACAAAATGAAACCAGTATTTCGTGGTTACGGTCGGGCTCCCGAAAGAGAGAGCCGACCTTCTTGAAGGTTTTTAAGCCCTATATGTGGATGGCTCATCCAACGCTTCTGGTGTGGGTGCAAGGCTGATCTTAATTAATCTAGAAGAAGTCATCATCGAATATGTGCTGTGCTTTAAATTTCTTGTGACTAATAATTGGGCCAAATATGAAGCTCTAATCATAGGGTTAAAGATAGCTAAAGAGTTGGAAGTATATCGGCTCCAAGTCTATAATGATTTTCAACTAATGGTCGGATAGGTTAGCGGTAGTTATGAAGCTCGAGAGAAAAATATGATAAAATATCTTGAGAAAGTAAAGAACTTGACTCCGACCTTCAATAATTTTAGCATCCAACAAATTCCAAGGGTAGAAAATACCAGGGCCGACCTTTTCTCTAAGTTGCCCACTTTAGCCCCAGCCAAACTATCCAAGAAAGTATTTTTTGAAGTTTCAAAATGCCCAAGTTCAGAGGAGTCGTAGTCTATTATGCAAGTCGAGCATGAGTCGAGCTGGATCGACCCACTGGTTGCTTACCTCAGGGATGGAGCTCTTCCTCGTGATCTGAAAGAAGCTCGAAAATTTAGAAATCAAGCCTTCTGATATATCTTGTACGAAGGCAAGCTGTACAAAAGATCATATTTTCTACCACTCTTGAGATGTCTCCGATCTTCAGAAGCCGACTTTGCATTATGGAAAGTGCATGAAGAAATCTATGGGAGTTATATAGGGGCCAAATTCTTATCACATAGACTACTTCAGTAGGGTTACTATTGGCTGATCTTGTATCATGATTCTATAGAGTATGTCAAAAAATGTGATCACTATCAGAGAAATGCAAACATCCAAAGACAGCTAGCTTCCAAACTTGCATCCCTAAGTGCCCCATGGCCGTTTGCTCAATGGAGAATGGACATACTCGGACCTTTTCTCGTGGCATTTGGACAGCGTAAGTTTCTCTTAGTGGTGATAGATTATTTCACAAAATGGATCGAGGCTGAACCTCTAGCAAAAATCATTGAAACAAAAGTGCAGGACTTCATCTTGAAGTTAATTATTTATAGATTTGGCCTACCTCAAACCCTCATAATAGATAACAAGCGATAGTTTGTCGGAGCAAAGTTTGCCAAATTTTGTGAAGATTTAAATATCTCCCACCATTTTACAACAGTAGCCCATCCACAGGCAAATGGTGAAGCTGAAGTGACCAATAGCATTATATTGCAAGGTATCAAAGCAAGACTTGAAAGAACAAGGGAGACTTGGGTGGACGAGCTTGACCACATCCTATGGGCATACCAAACTATCCAGAAGCTACCAACTGGAGAAACGTCATTCGCTCTGGCTTTCGAAATGAAAACAGTCATCCCGATAGAGCTCAAGCTGCTATTGGCATGGGTTGTAGCCTTCAGCGAGTAATGTAATTCGTAGGACCTCAAAGTGAACCTCAATGTGTTAGAAGAAAAATGAGAAGAAGTTCAAGTTTGGATGATCGCTTATAGACAAAAAGTGGCCCATTACTATAACTTCAGAGTAAAAGATAAAATATTTAAAGTGGGAGATTTAGTACTTCGATGAGCAGCCATTTTACAACCTTAGAACCAAAAAAAACTAGCCCCAAATTGGGAAGATCCTTACGAAGTCAAAGAGGTTGTCCGACCTGGAACTTACTACTTGAAGAAGCTTGGAGGCACTGATCTCCCATGCCCATGGAACTCGGAGAACTTACGCATGTACTATCAATAATCTTATTTCAATAAGATCTTATTATTTTAATATCTTTGATCTTGGTGCAAAACTACGATGATAGGAAATAGCCTTCCGAACTTTATCATTAGACAAAATTAGTCCTGTTAGAAATAGGAGGAGAACCTCATCCAAACATTGAGCTAAAGCAAAGACCTCGGTTACTTAAGTTGGGATGTGGGGAGAGGCCCCTTCAATGATCATTTTGTGCTCCTATAGTCCTGCTAGGAACAGGAGGAGAACCTCATCCTAACCTTAAGCTAAAGCAAAGACTTCAGTTACTTAAGTCGAGATGCGGGGAGAGGCCCCTTCAACGATCCTTTTATGTCCCTATAGCCCTATTAGTAATAGGAGGAGAACCTTATCTTAACCTTGAGCTAAAGCAAAGATCTTGGTTACTTAAGTCGGAATTCAGGGAGAGGCTCCTTCAACAGTCCTTTTGTGCCTCTATAGCCCTATTAGGAATAGGAGGAGAACCTCATCCTAACATTGAGCTAAAGTGAAGACCTCGGTTACTTAAGTTGGGATGCAAAACAAGGTCCCTTCAATGGCCCTTTTGTGCCCCTATAGCCCTATTAGGAACAGAAGGACCTTGTCCTAACATTATGCTAAAGCAAAGATCTCAGTTACTTAAGCCAGGATGTGGAGAGAGATCCCTTCAATGGCCCTTTCATGCCCTTATAGCCCTGTCAGGAATAGGAGGACCTCGTCCTAACGTGAGCAAAGTCGAAGGCCATGCTAACCTAAGTCAAGAAAAAAAAAGAAGGAAAAGGAGGCCCATCCAATGGTCCTAAACGAACCCCCAACCTAAAGCAAAAAGAAGGAAGAAACCCTATCACCAATCCCTACACGTATTTCTCCTACAACTACTCAATCGTATAACGTGCAAGAAGAAATATTGCTTTTAGATCTGCAAAAAAGACCTCGGATAGACATCCACAACAACCACTTCATTAGAAGACAACGCAAAGAAAAATAAAGTGAAGAAAGTGAAGCCGTGAGCAAGCTTCGAATTCATGCAAAATAAAAATAACAAAAAAGGTACTATTTTATTACAAAAATAAGTTCATTATAAATAAAACACAGGTCGACAAGATCGATTACACTAAAAAAAAAAAGAGAGAAAGAAAAAGGCAGCCAAAATCCTAAGAAGGGCCAGACTCCTTAGACTTCGAACTGGTGGCCATTGCTAAAGATTCCTTGAGATAATCGACCTCCTCCTCGAGCTCCCTCCACCTCATCATGTTATCATGAAACATCATGTCGGCTTGATGATAGTTCTCCTCTGATTCTCACAGCCTCCTCCTCAGGACCTCGGACTTGGCCTCCATATCCTTGGTAGCTTGATGCTCATAAGTCAGCTCGAGCTTCAGCTGTTGCACCTCATCCTTTTCCGCACCGACCAACTCTCAGAGTTCACCGATGGTCCTCTTCAAGGAGGCGACTTCCTTGGCCTTCCTGCTTGTACCAGTCCAAAAGCCATCATCAAGTTATCGCTGGAGTCGAGCTACTTCATTGTTGGAGGCACGGAGCTTCTATTCTAACTTGGACATCCTATCACTCCAGCCCAATCGATAAGTCTCATATGTGAGCCCTACGTCATGCAGCTATTTTTGAAGTATGGAGAATCTCGTTGACCAATCCCACTCAAATCGCACCTTATCGGAGGACCACGGTGAGCTCCCCTCTAGAAGTTGAATCTTCTCCTATGCCACCTTGAGTTGAGTCTCGAGGGAGCTGATCTTCACCGTCAGCGCTCAAGATTTATCATTTGCATTCTTCCAAAGTTCGGCCAGCTTCCTCTCGAAGATCCCCTTGCGAATGCTGAAACTAGCAGAGTCCTTCATGTGCAAGTTTTGAAGGTGAGTGACCTCTTTGGTCACCTCCAAAGCATTCCTCCACGAAGCTTGAAGGTCAACCTCTATTTTCTTTAACTTCTTCTCTAGATGATGGACTTTCTTCCTTAGGCTTTTTATTAAAGATTTCAGGGGGACCCCTTGAGGTAGTGGGTCAGCATTGATGGAAGACTGCATTTGAGGTACGAAAAATGCTCAAAGGTATAGACAAAAAGAAATTCACTTTCATTTAATCAAAAATTTTGAGTACAAAGCAAAAAAAAAGAGAAAAAGAAAAATATATAACTACTCAAGGATTTCAACCTCGAGCAGGGCAACGAAAGATGGAGCCAGAGCGCTCTCAATTGCCTCGAGTTTTCAAACTAGCTCAGGCACCTCCGTGGTAGGTTTGGATGGACCAGAAGCAAGCTCGACGGAGGAGGGATCGACTGCGGCATCGAACGATCCCACTTTTGCATCATCCTCCTCCTTCAGAAAGTTGAGGTCGAGCTCGAAAAACCTCCGAACCATCCTGCCTTTGCAAAGTTCAAAACCCTTGATGAATGCCTATTGATCGAATTTGATGTACAAGTTTCTCATTTCGAAGGAGGCCTTGAACTCTTCCATGGCCTGGGTCATTGCCTTCGAGATCGACTTCGCCATTCGAACCTCCAATTCGGTGATCTTATTCTCGGCTTTCTTCTTCCTCTCCTCCTTCAAAGCCAGTGTGGCCTTGAGTCCAGTCGAGATGAACACCTCTTTTCGAAGCGCACCCTGGAGACTCCCAATTTTCATCGCCTTCTCCTCCGTAAGGTGCTCAACCTTGGTGACCTTTTCATGAAGATGACTAGTCTCAACTTGAAGATCCTCTTGGACCTTCTGTGCTTTCACCTCCTGATGGTGCACCCTCTTGATGTAGGCGAGCATCTGGTGATCTGACTGCAACAAACGATTGATGTTAAAAACAAAAGAAGCAAAAGAGAGGAGAAAGAGTTGAGCAACAGAGCAATCCCTTAAGGATGGTTCCAAGAGAACTCCAAATGAGCTGCCATGGGTCGAGGTCAGCCATTTGATCCACCACCTTCAACATTGCAAAATTGTCAGTTAAATCTCAGACAATCTCTAGGTTATCAAAAGGATCTTCCCCTCATTCATCGCTATCGTCATCCGGCTCACTAAGGCGAGCCTTATGGGGCATCTTGGCGATAGCTTTCTTCTTTTTTTTACCTTCCTCCATCTCTCCCTCAGCTGGAAGCTCCAAAATTTGATCCCTACTAGAAGGACCCGAGGGCATAGGAGGCAAGAAGCCCGCACCAATGGTGCTGACCTCGATAGTTAAGAAAACTTCGACACTGGTGTCGATCTCGGAAGCAGCGACAGTGGTAGTAGGGGCTGCGAAGCTAGAAGCACCAACCTTCGCCCTCTTCAAGCTACCACCTGATGCTTTTTCTTTTCTCTTCTGGACATAAAGCCCCTTGGTAAGCATTTTAGCAGCTTTAGTATCCATTTCTACAACAAAAAAAGAATTACGGTTGGTGGCAATACACATATGCAAAATCATGTAATTCAAAAAGCAACAAGTGTACTAGCAGGATCGAGGGGACTCAAATCTAGGTTGAACAAGATCTGTTCTTTTAGAAGGTCAGAAAGAAGAGGAGCTTGGTATGCTTTAAGTTTATTGGAGGAATCAAGGTCGGCTCCATCTAAGCTAGGAGCTCGGTGGACCGACATCCTAATGTGACCCCAAGGAGGAAGATTTAATTGCAAGATCGGACAGTGCATGAAAAATTATTTTTTCTTCCAGTTATGAATGAAAGAAGGAGCACCTTTTAGTAACCCCTTCTTACCGAAATGAGAGAAAAAGAACCATCAATCCTTCACAGAAGGATGGTGTTTGAAGGTGTAGAAGTTTCTAAAGAGTGAGATAATCGACCGAATTTTGGTCAGATGGCAAAGAAAAAGAAAGCCTATGACGAACCGAAAGGAGTTTGGCATGATGGATGCGAAGGAGATATTCAAAAATCGAAAGAGGGAAACTACAAAAGGGGGTAGTGGAAGCCAAAGCCTGGCATGCAAGGTCTCTAAGTACAAGCAAAATTGATCGATCAGAGGATAACTGACTCGGTCATCCGAACTAGGGAGTTCGAGGTCATATTCCGGAGGGATTCCATATTGAATCCAAATTAGAGAAAGATCATCCAGGGTAAGAATGGATGGGATAGTGTCTAGAACAAAGGGCGAGAGTGAGACATGTGCCTAGGTTCAATCTCGATCAGGGTGCGGGGTCTAGGAAGGTCGATCCAAGCGAGCCCCAAGAACCGAGGGAATGGGAGGTTTTGGAAGACATTCAAATTGAAATAAAATCCCAAAAAATAAGAAAAAATACAGGGCAAATACTGCTATAGAGAAATCGAAGGAGCAAGAAGCTAAAAAGTGCGAATACCCAAAGAGAAGGGTTGAAAAACTGACCTAGGCGATTTGGGAAGGATGAAAGAACGATGGGTGCAATGAGAATCAGTCGAAAGAACGTCCGAAGCTCAGGAAGATGAGGGAGGAAGCTAAGACCCTTGGGAGGAAGATGAATGGGGACTGGAGGAAGAAGAAGACTCGGGCAAGAATGGCTTCCGGATGAGAGGTGAAGGTCTTAAATAACCAAAGGCCACCCGAGGCAATTATGATTGCAAATTGACTTCGGTCGGTTAACATGCGCCGTGTGTCCCACTCATCATGACAAAGTAGTGGCGATGGATGGAGTCTTTATGGCACTATACCTTGGGTAGAGTTTCGATAGGAGATACGAAGGGCCATCTTCTCAAACTTATTTTAGATTTAAAAACTTTGGTGCCAGCATGGTAAATGCTAAAACATCTCATCCTGACGAGCACAAAAATTCGAAAAAGAACTTCGACAGTTGCCTTTTTACTTCCTTCCTCTAAATTTCGAACTTGGGAGTAGGGAGACTATTATTGGGGGTAAACCTCGCTCTCACCAAAGTTTGGTCTGGTGCATGATCAAATATAACTTGTAATCATAGAAGAGCTTCAATCGTGAATTTCTACTTTCGAATTTCTCCAGTAGTCGAATTTCTTCTGGACTTCTTCAGTAGTCGAATTCCTTCCGAACTTTGCCTTCAGTTGGATTCCTCCATCAGACAAATTCTCCCTCAGGTCTCTCCTCCAGCTGATCTACATGCAGATTTTTCTAGCAGACCTACTTCCAGATTTCTCCAATGGATCCACTTTCAGACATCTCTGGCAGACTTTCTTCAAGATTTCTTCAATCGTAGAGCTTTCGAACCCCTTTCAATCAAACTTTCGACAGTCATCCAGAAAAGTCTCCTCATCTACACGAATCTGGCTCCATACACAGCATGAACCAACTTACGCACAGACTACCTTAGAGGAGTTCGAACTACTTTGAAATTGATATAACTTAAAGTTCATCACCAGCTGACATCTACTCCTCCAAACTTCAACTATTAAATCCTAATGGACTGGCACATCATGGCAACAGATACTATCCTCCATAAAAAACCTCACGTGATCCTGAGCAGCCCACTATCAGATGGTTATGGCTGTCGCTATCAGTTTATTATAGGCTCCATCAACAAAAGAGATCCTTTAGATACGTTTTCTCTAGGCTCTCTTCTCCTTCTCAATACTCTACTACTTTATTTTTTGAGCACTCTATTTCTATTAACCAGAAGAGCTGACTTGATCATCAGAGGATTATGCTAGAGCTACCACCCCTAACGCTGGTCAAGACTTATCTTGTAGGTCTCCGACGGCGACCTCATCTTCTCTGGCTCTAGCAAATTTCAGCATCCAACAGTTTTTTGCACCAACAAATGTCATTATGGTCCTTTCTTTTTTATGAATATAATCTTTGTTAGCCTTTTGGCCAAAGATGATTATTATTTATCTATAAAAAAAGATTATTATGATATCATTATAAATGATATTATAATAATGCAAGGATAATAAAAAAATGGTATTTATATTTTATCACAGCCCGTGAGTGTAATATACACTTCTAGAAAATATCCTAGATTAGATAATATCTCTGATATCTACCTATGGCATTGTAGGCAAGGTCACGTAAACAAAAATAGGATAAATAGATTGACTCAAAAGGAAATCCTTGAAGTCAGTGACTATGAATCACTTCCAACCTATGAATCATACTTTCTTGATAAAATGACTAAGCCACCTTTTACTGAAAAAGGTGAGAGAGCTACTGAGCTCTTAGGTCTAGTACATACTAATGTATGTGGACCAAGGAGTATAAGTGCCAGAGATGGATACTTCTATTTTATTACTTTCATAGATGATCTATCCAGATATGAATATGTTTATCTAATGAAACATAAGTCAGATTCATTTGAAATATTTAAAATATTCCAAAGTGAAGTAGAAAAATAAATTAAAAAGAGTATTAAAACTCTTCGATCAGATTGAGGAGGTGAATATCTATCCAATGAGTTCTTGACATATATAGGAGAGAATGAAATTCTCTCACAGTGGACTCCTTCAGGAACACCGCAGCATAATGGTATATCAAAAAGGAGAAATCGAACCTTGTTAGACATGGTTTGATCCATAATGGAATTTTTTAGTCTATCTATTTCATTTTGCAGTTATGCTCTTAAGACTGCATATTATATATTGAACAATATACCAAATAAATCTATCCTAAACACTCCATATGAAATATGGACTGGGCATAGGCTTGCACTTTCTTACCTATGGGTTTGGAGTTGTCCGACCTATGTCAAATATTTGCATATAGATAAGCTTGGACCCTGATCTAATAAGTGAGTGTTTATAGGATATTCCAAAGAAAGTAAGGATTACTATTTCTACCATGCTGAAGAATAAAAAGTGTTTGTCAGTCTTAAGAAAATTTTTTTAGAAAAGAAGTTCCTTGGTAAAGGAACTATTACCTCTAAAGTTGAATTTGATTAAGTTCAATAGGTAGAAAAACTAACACCTATAGCTGAACCTGAGTCAGATTTGATTAGATCAGATCCAGAGCCTAGTGTATCTAGATCATTAAGATAATCTGGTAGAGTACCACATCATCCAGATAGATACTATGATTTCTTGGTCTGAGATGGTGATCCCATTGAACTCGATAAGGACGATGAGGATCTAATCACTTATATGGATGCTATGTAGAGATCCAATTCTAAGAAATGGCTTGAGACCATGAAATTTAAAATGGAGTCCATAAAGGTCAACGATGTATGGACATTGGTTGACCCACATGAAGGGATTAAACTCATTGGATGTAAATGGATCTTCAAAAGAAAAAAGGGCATGGATGGAAAGATGGAGATCTATAAAGCCCGTCAGTTGCCAAGGGGTATCATCAATGTTATAGTATTAACTATGATGAGATGTTCTCCTATGGCAATGCTCAAATCTATTTGGATAATGCTTTCAATAGCTGCCCATCTAGACTATGAGATCTGGTAGATGGATATGAAGACAGCTTTTCTAAATAAAGAGCTGATCGAAGAGGTGTATATGATACAACCTGAGGAGTTCATATCCATAGATGAGTCCAAGGTGTGCAAGCTTTAGAGATTCATTTATGGATTGAAGCGGGTATCTTGGAGTTGAAACATACATTTTGATAAGATGATCAAAATGTATTGCTTCATTAAGAATAGAGAAGAGTCCTACATTTACAAATGGGCAAATAGTCCAGTATTAGTATTTCTTATCTTGTACGTGGATGATATTCTCTTAATCAGGAGTGATATCCCTGTACTATAGAGAATAAAAGTCTGGTTGTCATCACAGTTCTCCATGAAGAACTTGGATGAAGCATCCTACATCCTAGGGATGAAGATCTATAGAGATACATCTAAAAGGATGCTTGGGTTATCCCAGTCCACGTACATAGATACCGTGCTGAAGAGGTTCAATATGAAAAATTCTAAAAAAAGCTATCTTCTAATAGACCATGAAATTTTTTTCTCTAAGAATGATTGTCTGATAACTCCTGAAGAGAGAGAGCGTATGCATAGAGTTCCATATGCTTCCACAGTATGATCTATCATATATGCCATAACATGTACGAGATTGAACGTGGCATACTCACTAGGAGTAGTGAGTAGATACCAGTCTGAATCTAGAGAAAATCACTAAAAAATGGTTAAAACCATCCTTAAGTATTTGAGAAATATTAAGGACCAATTATTGATTTATAGCGAGTCAGATCTAAAACTTATGGAATTTATAGACTCCAGCTTTGAATCTGACCATGATGATAGCAGAAACATATCAGGATATATCTTTACTCTAAATGATGGAGCCATCTACTGAAAGAGTTTCAAGCAGCATGCTGTGGCAAACTCTATTTGTGAAGCAGAGTACCTTACAGCATCAGATGCCGCAAAGAAAGCTATGTGGCTGAAAAAATTTATCATCGAGCTTGAAGTAGCATCCTTCCTAGATGGTCAAATTCTGCTCTACTATGATAGTGCTGATGCCATAACTCAGGCAAAAAAATCAAAGGCACACCAGCAGATGAAGTACATCCTGCACCGCTTCCACCTGATCGAGAGATCGTGGATCGAGGTGACATCGACCTTCAGAAGATCGATGAAAAAAAGAACCTAGCCGACCTTTTTACTAAAGCCCTGGCGATAAAGAAGTTCGACAACCACAAGTCAAATATGGATATTAGATACTATGTCGAGTGACTTTAGGATAAGTGGGAGTTATTAAAAAATGTATCACAAAGCCAATCATCAGCATGTTGATGGTTGTGCTACATTGTATATGTAATTAATTTATTAATAAATAAAATATATTTTTGATATTTTTCATCATAAAGTATTCATCTTCTAACGAACTCCATTATTGTGATGAAGTTCTTAGGACTATTTAGCTTTAATAAAGAGAAAATTTATCGATTAGTCTTTAAATCTGTTCATGATCAAATGATAGACTATTAATTAGGGCGATAGCATTTATCGAGCATTGGTCATTGTATGCCATATAGGTTGGTTGTCCTCTTAACCAAAGAGTGTGGAGAAATTGGTATGGCATACAGGTAAGATGTATGGATACAACATTGAACGTGACCAACTCTAGAGCATTCTGCTGTCGAAAATATCTCTGATGTGATACAAGTATAAGTATCCCTTAGACCTGAGATCGCCTTAGTGACTTACAGGCAATTCACTGTGCTTTGGTACTGGACTAACTGAATTTTTAATTCAATAATGGAAGGCTTCTGGGCATAGTCAAGTACTTGTGAGTCAAAGTGTGATCAAGATGAAATTGACCACTCCAAGAGTTGGAGAAGAATGTATCACTGTATTTCAATATAGCAAAATCTTGGCCAAGATAATCCATCAGATGGATTTGATATTTTGAAATACAATGTAGACAATCTGATCAGAGTTAACAGTTGAACTTTGAGATGTCCTACGAGCATTTTTATTAAGAGACTAAATTATATGAAAACTATATCCACATGGATTTTAAGGATGTTGTTCTACACATTCGACCTATCCGACCGTTGGGTACCATTGCTAGATGATTACTTCAATTAGTATAGAAATCTATTTCTATGCTACCAACTTAGGTTCGGATCTATGAGATCATACACATTAGAGCTCATGATCTGATCGGATGGTTGATCAATGATTAAGAATCATTCTAGAGTTAAACAATTAATATGATTGATGTTTAACCTACTGCAAGTATTGCAGGAGGATCGATTAGCAATTAGATTATCAATTGACTTAATTTGATTAAGCCAGAGGGTTGAAATTAAGTCTAATTAAATATGATTTAATTAGATTTAGTTTGGACTTGATTAGATTAAGTCAAATTGACTTATTAGATAAGCCAAGTGCAAGAAAGAACTAGTCCAAGTTCAACTAGGACTGAAATCAACCCAATTTTTTGATTTGATTAGAAAATTAAATCAGGATTAAATCTAATTTAATCTAATTTAATTAAATTCTTAATTAGGATGAGGCCTAATTTTATTTGGTTGACTTAGTTTTGATTTAATTTGGTTTGAGAAACCACTTTGACCAAGTCATAGATGGAAGCCTAATAAGACTAGGATTCCATCTTGCACCACCGTAGCCCTCCATGCCCCTTGACTTGTCTATTTTGGTCTTTTCTTGTTTAATTTTTGACCTAGACAAGGACTCCTCTTCTTCTATACATTTTGGATGAATTTTGAGCCAATTTTATGATATGTTATAGATCATTGAGAGAGTTTTGGGGTGTGTAAAAATCAAGAAGAGAGAGCCCTTGGGCATTAGGGTTCCACAGACACCAAACTAGGTGTCTAGGTGAGAGCGAAGAGAAGAAGAAGAGGGTCTTCTTCTAGGATTGCTGTGTTCACCTCTTTTCTTTCTCTTTCTTTGAGTTTTTTGAGAGTGTCTCACATCTAAAACCTCCTCTCCTCCTTTTTCTCTTTGGAAGAGTTCAAATTCAAAAGAAGGAGGCATCTAATCGACCATCAAAAAGGATCAGTATAGTATTAACATACTATACTAATTTTCTGTATCAGAACTTCTGATCGTAATCATGGGCTCGTGTGGACAACTTCTAGAGACCGAATGCATGTACGGCTCACAACTTCATCCTCAAGCCTAAATCGGCAAGTTAAAACATCTAACTTGCACAGGTAATAGATCTGATCTATTATTTTCATACCTGCATTAGATGTAGTATATATACATATTAATGTGATCAATATATTTTAGTTTCTTCTTTATATTTTAATTTTTGATTTAATGACATGCCATGATCATGTAATATATCCTAGATCTAGAATATTTTTGATATTTAAAATTAACTTTGATTAATTTTGTCTTCCATTGCTTGATCTTGAAAAAGTTTCAAGATCTAGTCCTGAAATTCTAGATTTTGTTCCAACAAATATATCAAACCTAATTTTATATTCATATTTCTTTCAATCATATGATGGTGATTCGATTAATAAAATATTAAAAATAATTTTTAATTTTTATCATGCTTTGATCAAAGTCTTCTTGAATCATCATTTGATTGAAGCAAGTGGGATGCAATCTCCTCTTACTAGGAGTGATCGATTCCATGTTGATCTACTCATAACTTCTATATGCAATTCATCATATCTAGATCATCCCGTACATGACTAAGTCATGAATGAGTATGAATCAAAATATGGATTCATGCATATAAGGTTCTATGGTAGTCTTAGGTCAAAGAATTATGTGCACAACTCCTACTATGAGAATCATCTATTGACATGTAGATAAGACTCCATTAGATGTTCTCGAGTTGGATCAATTCAGTAAACTCATTCTCTAATAAGCACCCACATCTTTGTATTAGTGTCATACATAAGTAATTGTAAGATCAATCATCCTCTCCAGATGTGCCAGTCTTACCAAAAATATTGATCCTCTAATCAATGTTCCATCAACTATGAATATTTGAAATTAGGATTTAAAGATTTTAGATCTCACTGGTATAATTTCATCATAACCCTAAAACTATAGCCCTAATTTATGAGGTTCATCATAATCTTAAATAAATAAATAAGATGCAGCATATGATGAAATAAATGACTTTATTTATTTGAAAAATATCATTACATGAGTTTGAAAGATAAAGAATATCCCATCAAAATAAATATTTTGATTAGCTTGTAAGGCATATTCCTTTCAATTTACATGTGATGTAGATATTTAATAATTAAATGAGACATAAATTAAATTTCTTCATATATATTAAGTCTAGTGGTCTTTCACCATCATAGTTGTGCGGGCATGCTACTGGTGTTGACTATTTTCAATTGAATACAGTGATTCAGTTACATCAGAAAGATACAACTACTCTATTAGCATGAGATGCTGTAGAGTAAAAATAAGGTTGGACCTAATAACTATTAGGTGAGGGATCCAATGATGGCTTTACATTTGCATTTGAATGGTGGATCTGACTTAACTAAGAAATGGGGCCAATAACTATCAAGTAAGGCCTCCATGACTTAGAGATCAGATATCATGGCAACATACTTAAAAAGTATTGGACAAGAGTTTTTTACTCATTAGTTTGTGTGTCACCAATAACTGTTAGGTGAGGTGCGCGTAAATCAGTTGGACCATAGTATCCACTCGAAACCCTAGTCACGAAGTATTTCCATCTCTCTACCTAAGGAATGTAAGAGATTCAAAAAAATAATGGAAGGTATATTTATTCTAAAAGATCCTAAAATAAATATTAGTATCAAGTATAAATAGCTAACTAGAATCTTTACTCTCTGTAGTTTACCAAGTCAGCTTTTAACCCTCAACCTGAATCCTCGAAACTAACCATTTAACCAAACCTAATTATAAAGACTAGTTAAGAAACTTAAAAATTATTTTAAGTTCAAAAAAACTTAGCTATGTATTCAATCAGGATGCTCCAATATTACCAAACTGTCTAACCACTGACTAAAGAGAAGCACTGAATAAATAGACAGATGATGATAATAAAGTCAGGTGCTACATTTTGGCATCGATGTCCAATAAGCTTCAATGCCAGTATGAGGACATAAAAACTACCAAGACTATACTAACCTACTTATAAGAGTTGTATGGTAAGAAGAGCCGATCTGCATGTTATGAAGTGTCCAAGAGACTCTTTAGCTTTGTCCACGATCATTATTTGACAATAATTGAGGACTTGGAGGAGCTTGAGAAGCTCAACATAATCATACATAAGAAATTGCAAGTGGATTTGATCTTGCAATCTCTTACTGATTTATATGTATGGTTTATGGTAAACTACCATATAAATTTATAAGATTGATTGCACCCTAGTTGAATTATTGAACATGTTGGTGACTATTGAGGAGATCTTGAAAAGTTCAAGGGACATGGTTCTTACTATTGAGCAAGCTTCTACTTTCAAGAGAAAGTCTAGTTGGAAGAAAAAAAGTTTGCAAAGAAATGAAAGTTTAAGAGCAAGCCAAGGAAAGAAGCTCCTAAGGAGACTGTTGGCAAGACAAAGTATTTTTACTGCAATATTGATGGCCATTGAAAGAGAAACTATCCTGTCTTCGTGTAGAGCCTAAAGAAAAGTAAAGGGGACACTAAAGAAAAACTTACAGGATTTTAAGTATGTATTTCGAAAGCTTTTCGAATTAATTACAGCAGAAGACTAAGATTAACCAATTAATCTATGCATACATATGATCTAATCATAAGAAATCCTATACTAAGATCGTGACATGATATATATGCATATATAAAAATCTAAAAGCAATCAATAACAAATCAGATTTACTATTCTATCATATTTAGAAGATGATATCTGAGTGCAGGTAGATGATCTCTGCAACTAAAATTCATAAACTGGAGCCCCTCACATCATGATGCAGCAGCATAGATCATCTAGTCTCTATAGATGGTTCATACGAAACTTTTGGTCTCGATCAATTCCTCCAAAGTGCTAACTTCTTATCGGAACCTCCAACAATCGATCGTGATCGATCTCGATTGATCTCGTTCTATTCATCAAGATACTCTAGGAGACCAGAAGAGACTCTATAGGGGATAACGAGAAAGTGTGAAAAAATTTGTAGAGATCTGATGCTCATAGCACTGAATCTCTCTTCCTAAACCATAGATCAAAATCCTAAGGCAGTCCACACCATGAAACCTTAGAGTCCCCACTCTCTGGGTTTTCTTCTGACACTTAGATCTTATGCTTAGAAGTCCCCATGCCTTCTTTGATTTTTTATGTGAAAAACCCTTTCAAAAAAGATATCACACGCATAAGCAAAGAAAGAATAGAAAGAGGACTCTTAGAAGACCCTTGCGTGCAAAAGACTCTACGTGCCCCCTTCTCTGAATTTTCTCGTAAAAAACTCTTTCACAGGTAGAAAGACTCTCGTCTTAGTGCACGCCCAATCTTAGATCTCATCTTAAAATGGGCGATAATATGGGTAATGTCTTGTGGAGTAGATAAGGATGGAAGGTTGAAGTAGTTTCAACCTTCCACTTAAATTCAAAACCCCAGATGATCCTATCCACATCCAATGCCAAGACCAAGTTAAAGAGGGAGAGAAATGGGGCATGGAACTCCTCTTAGGCATGAGAATAAATTCACAAGAAATCTAAAATCTCTATGAAGATGGGCAATGGTCAAAGGTCAAAGATTGTAAGCACTAGGAAAAAAGTCCAATCTAATTAGACTCTCTAGTTTATCCAATCAAGTTTCAATCCAAACACATTTAGCCAAATTTAATTAAATAAGAATAAATTTAATCAAATTAGATTTAAATCATCTCAATTCACTATAGAAAAATGAGAAATCAGGAATGTTTTTTTTTTTATGTTCGCCGGAGAATATTCGTTGATAAATTTTGCGACGATCGTGAGCGCGTCGTCCATGTGGGAGTGGGAAATCATAGCCTTAAAATTAACGATGCGTATTAGTGTTGTGGGCCTAATGGGATTCCCGGCGTTTAAGATTGTTTTAAAGCATCGTCGGGAGCCAATTAAAAATATAAAACCAAGCAACGTTTCAAACCGTCGGAAGCCAACTTTTAAAAAAAAAAAAACCCAAGGCAACGTTTTAAGGCGCTGTCGGAAGCCAATTTTTACTTTAAAACTCGCAACGTTTTAAAACGTCGCTGGGAGCCAACTTACTTTAAAACCTGCAAAGCTTTAAAACGTCGTCGGAAGCCAGCATTAAAAAAAGAAATTTGCGACGTTTTTGTGGGAGCTGGCAATAAAACGTACGGGAGTCTCCCGACATCAAAACGCACGGAAGACAGACTCCTGGCACCTGTTTCAAAAACAATAAAAAATTAAAAAAGTTACAAAAAGTCCAACTCTTATATTATGACAATATTTACACTAGTCGAACTGAAATCATAATAACAAAATTTTAATAATATATTTACACGACTGAGATCTGATGATCATAAATAATTTAAAATATTTAATCAAAAATTTAATTATCTTTCAATCATCTTGATTTTTAATTTTAATTAAATAATTTTTTTAATCTAAAAATAATTGATTCATCATCTTATTTTAAATTAATCAATAATTTAATTATCTCTCAATCATTGATCCTTAATTTTAATTGAATAAATTTCTCTTATTCATCATCTTATTTCCAATAACATCGTACCTGCAATTATAATTCTAAAATTATTTAATTAAAAAACTTAATTATTATTAAAAGTATATATAAAAAATGCATGCATGCCATCAATGACTTCTCTCCTTTGAGAAAAATAATGAAATCACAGATCAATAAAAAAATAGATAAATTATTAGATCTAATAATTTTTTTATAAATTATTAATCTTCATAAATCATCGTATCTAAATATACATATGTAATAAATTCTATTAACAATCACAAAATTTCAATAATTATAAAACTACTAAAATATTTATAAAAATAACTATTGGAGGCGAACCCGCTCTTTTTGAAGTTTGACAGGATATTTAATTGCTGAATGATCTCGTCCGATAGCGACGATCAAGATTGATCCTCGATCGAATTCATAAGATCCCTCTAGACCTCACCTAAATTGGCTTGAATGGCAAGAGTGGCCGAGCTCCTCCACCCTAGGCAGCCGACCTTCTCCGATCGTAAGTATTCCAAACTTCTCCTTCAGTCGGACTCCTCCACCAGTCAAACTTCTTCCGGACTTCATCCTCAATCGAACTTTTCCATTAGTTGAACTCCTTCCGAATCCATCCAGCAGACCTTCTTCCGAATCCCTCCAGCAGACTTCCTTCAGAATTTTTCCAGCGGACTTCCAAACTCCTTCCAGCCAAACTCCATACAGTCGCCTAGAAGAGCCTCCACGCCTATGCGGATCCAGCAATCTGCACAGCATGAACCCACTTAGACACAGACAATCCTGAAGAAGTCCGAACTCCTCTGGAGTTGATAAAACTTGAAGCTCTTCGTCGCCAGCGCCTACCTCCTCCGAACTTCAACTATTAAATCCCAACGGACTGGCATATCACGACAACAAACATCACCCTCCATAACAAACTCCATGTGGCCCCGAATGGCCTACTATTGGATAGTTACGGCTGTTATTATCAGTTTGTTACAGATTTCGCCTATATAAGAGACCCTCCAGATATGCTTTCTTCTCCAGGCTCTAAGCTCTCCTTTCCTTCTTAAAACTCTGCTAAAATCTCTCTGAGCACTCCATTTCTATTGGTCGAAAGAGCTGACTTGATCATCAAAGGATCTTACCAGAGCCACCACCTCCGACTTTGGATGAAACTTATTTTGCAGATTATCAATGGCGACCTCATCTTCTCCAACTCTAATCTCGATTCCGACGACAACCAAATTTTGCACCAATAGGAATGGCGCTGGAGGAAGGAATCCTCTTTCTCTTGAGGTTCTCTTACTCTTAAAGAAGTGCTCGGCAGAGATCTCTCTCCTTCCTCCTCGAAGTTCTTCTCTAGTCGATCTCATGAGAATGCCTCCCAAAAAGGCTTCCATCTGATGGTCGACCGCCTCCGTCGTTCGATCTCATCCAAATCTGCCCGCCCCCATCTCATTCTCGGCATCTTAAGTTCCACCGACAGCAATGATGGATGCAGAGCAATTTAACCTACTGGTTCAGCAGGTTAGGGGTCTTACTAAAGCAGTGCAGGCCATGCAATAGTAGCAACCTCCGATACCGATCTGATCGGAGCAAGCTTCTTCGAAACCCCAAGACCCAGTCTGAGGATGTTCGATTTGGATGAGTCAGTCGATCACCTCCGTGAAAGAAAAGCAGAGGATAGGGAGCTCCTGCTCTGATCATGACTCTATCTCTGGAGGGACTCTGCCCCCATTCAGTCAGAAAACTTTGAAGATCCATGATCGCGAAGATCTTCTCTATCAAAAGCTGCAAGAAATGAACCGATGGATTGAGAAACTCTTCCATGCTTCTTTCTCTCACAGTAATGATATCTGCATCGATCCTCCTTTCTCTCATCAAATTATGTAGGAACCGATCCTGTCGAACTTCAAGCTTTCATAGTTCAAGAGCTACGATGGAACCACTAATTCGGCTGACCATCTGGAGGCCTTTCGATAATGATGTTGCTCCATGGCATGCTCAATGCCATCCTATACCAAGCTTTCCCCTCCACCCTGAAGGAAGCAGTTAGGAATTGGTACACAGCCCATAAGCCGGGTGCTAGATATATGTGCCCTAGAACCCAGAATTGGCTAACACTTATAATACAATTCTAGGGACAAAATTATAATTTTAACTAAAATCAATAAAATTGGTTATTTTCTATCACATATATGTATTTAGTGTCTATGATACATCCTTTGAGTTAATGGTAATGATAATTTATATTTTCAAGAGTTGAAAATTTAAGAGATAAATAATCATTATTAACTCATAAAATGCTCCCGACCATAGGATCATCATGAGGATGATGATTGATCCAAAAAGTTGGTGTACAATCGCTTCTCTTTAGTAGATGAGTTTTGAGTCTACGATGTGGAGATACCGGAGCGAGAGTATAGATACTCGTTAGAGAACGAGGGCACTGAGCGTGACCACCTCGAGTAGTCATTAGAAAGTCTACCTTCTCATCAATGACTGACTCGATGCTGCAGTGGTGTGTCTGATTCTTTGACCTAAGATGCATCAACAGTTCACCTTGAGGGTGTTATAGTTTGACTACACCATAACTCGATCTCCTAGCCATACGGAATCCTGAGGTGTATGTTGGCTATAGCATGTTCATTGTAGGAACTGGATAGCATCAAGATGGAATCTATCTACCTCGGTGGTAGAGGAGCAGCCCTATGATGATCATGAGAATCAAGTCTAGAAGTCCATGGCCATGGTAGAGTAAAATAATAGAAAGAGTTTCTATTTAGATTTTCACATCGAACTTGAATCGAATGATTACATCATATGATAGAGACTAGGGTTTGACGAGTTCACCTTAACCCTAATCTGATCGGGGCTCAAGATAGAAGAACTTAATCACACAGATAGCTGCACCAAGAGGTTCACATTCAGCTCTGATGGGTTGCCACCATATACTGCTAGGTGTCACTGGTGGATTTTGGGAGCAATTAGAATGATTTAGATGATCAATCATTCTAGCTGTTCGAATCAAAAGAGTTCTGATCCATCGAAAGAAGTTTCGATGATGTCGATGATAGAGATCATGACATATCCCATTACCATACAGAACTGAACCTAACTAGATCACACAAACAAGGGTTTGAATCTGGTGATCATCAATTGATCTGAATGAGATTCAATTAGGTTCAAGAAAATCGTGCTAGCACTCGATTGAACCTAACGTTCTTCTTTTACTATCATAAATAGTTGTCCTGACTGAGCCAAAGGAGTTTATGCTCATTCAGAGGCCTTCACTTGGTCTGACTAGAGCCTGTCCAGGTCAGAAAAGGGTTGTCTTATTTTGTAAGACAATACCTACCATTTTTGATATCTGCCATTTCTCATCCTTTGACTTTGGTCAAAAGTTGACCTTTGACTGGTCAAACATTGACCATTGACACTTTGACTTCTGTCCATATGTCATGCACCTATTGGAGAGCTGGTGGGGGCCTGTCCTTCTACCAGAACCTGGCAAGGAGGAGGGCACACGCCATCCTTGGCGTGAGCCCAAGATGGAGGCGCCTAGGAGTCCCTATTGGACAGAAACTCCATCTTCTTTTTGGATTTTGATTAGAGTTCTTCTAAGAACCAACTTTAACTGATCTTAGGCGCCATCTAAGGAGGAATCCAAGGGACTCTATTCCCATCAATTAGATTTAGATCTGATTTCATAAAGGATTGTGATTGGTTGGGAAGAAGAGGAGTTGGATCACG
Organism: Cocos nucifera; assembly: GCA_006176705.1. Lineage (NCBI taxonomy): Eukaryota > Viridiplantae > Streptophyta > Magnoliopsida > Arecales > Arecaceae > Cocos > Cocos nucifera. The sequence continues at coordinate 183,001 of QRFJ01001343.1, forward strand.
CTTAGTCTATAAATAAGATCCTATGCCCAACTCAAAGAGTAATTGAGATTTTCACGCTCCAAGGCTGCCTCTCCTCTCCTCCATGTCAAAGCATCTTCTCCCTCTCCTCTCCATATCCAAAAGTGTTTTGGGTTCTTGGTTGGTGCAATCCAGATGAGAGAAAGGTGACTAAAAGCTAAAAGGCTGTGCTGCTGCAAAGGACAACTACTGATCTTCGAAAGGCATTTTGAAGATCCTCTAGATCAGATCCAAATCTAATTTTTGAAGACATAATAGAGAAGAAGAGGATCTCCAGATTCAGTTTGAGTGAATACCGATAGAGGTCAGATACTTGCGTGGCTAGATCCAGAACCTTCTGCTGCTTACAGGATCATCAACGGATAATAGGATTACCCTACATCAAGGTAAATTAAATTTGATTTAATTTATTTAGATTTTATTTTTATTATTAGAATAATAAAGATCAGATCTAAAATATCTTAAATTTGATTAGGATCAAAAAAAAATTTAAAATATATCTCTTGATTCGATCAGATCTGAACGAACCTAGTCCAAAAAATCAGAATTTTTCTTCAACTGATATCAGAGCTAGGGTTCTAAAAGTGTTTAGATCTAATTTTAAATTTATTTTTATCAAAAAATAAGTGATTTCAAATATCACATGAGATGTGATCAGATCTGAAATCAAAAAAAAATAAAATTAAATAATTTGGATCTAAGATTAAAAAATATGCATGACTAGTTCTAAAATAGAATAGTTCTATAGAATAGTCTTGCATGTTTTCAATTTAATTTGATTAAATTATATTTTAGATTTATTTATTTATTATTTTTTAATATTATAATTATTATAATAACATCTAAAAAATAGCAAATAAAATTATTTAATTTTAAACATCACATGAGATATGATTGATGCATGTCTAGACTAGTTATAGAATAGTTCTTCATAGTTGTCTAGATTGGAGTTTATTTTGATGAGATTAATTTAAATCTATTTTTTTAGATTATTATGAGGTAATTTAGATCTAAAAATATGCTTGATTTGATACATAAGATGTATGCAAAATATGCCATGATTAGATCTAATTTGTATATGAGATATATGATATAGATCTAAAATTATTTTGTAGTATTACATGTTCCTGATTAAGGCATTCCTCTTGGCCGTCCGGTCATAAGAATGAAGAAGGGTTTAAAGGCCCTCTCCTCCCATCCGATGGGATGTTCTTATAACGTGTAGGGGTGCTGCGCGTTCGTCCTTAATCAAAAACCCAAAACTTACTTTCTGCAAAATCCTAAATCTTGAAACCCTAGGATTTATTGTGCATATTTTATTTATGAACCCTACTTAATTAAGAATTAAGATTATGGAACATTAATTAGGTCTAAAATTGAGAATTTTAGATCTAAGATATATTCATAATACTAGGTTCGGGCTTGGATAGCTCAATTAGGTCTAAGCGGTTGATCAAATCGAATTAAGAGTTGGTTAGATGGGATCAACAATGCTTAAATTGACCAGCCTAATAGGATTAAGTCTAGATCAAGATCGAGTCACGATCAAGCAAGACCTAATTTGGCTCAGAGATTAGAGTCTGGATTGTAGGCTAACCCAATTGGTTCTAGCTCAACAATTTGGTGTCTAAGGTAAGTTTGGCACATACGATCGATTGATTTTTAATTAGAAGCTACTCGATCTGAATGCATTCTTGTATGAGTTAATGGCATATCCCTTCCATCGGTCTCACTTAGCTGGCCATATCTGTTAACCCAGTTCTGATTTGAGGTGGTCAATAATCTGAACTAACCCATACCACTAGGTTAGTCATAATTATTATGACTATGATAAATCTAGTTTAATGAGATCTGAATTAATTCTTCCTAAGAAAAGATTAAGTCTGAGGTCTTCCACCATTATAGATGTGCGGGCCCTTTTCGGGGTTGATTGTTCTCGATTGGATACAGTGGCTCAGTTGCACCAGAAAGATGCAACCATGTCTATTAGGCATTGGATGCTATGGGCTGGAGGATGAGTTGGGCTCAATATTTTGGATACGGTGAGAGACTCAATTAGGAATTCAGTCTGTGCAAATGGTGGGTCTGATTTAACTAAGGAGTGGATCAATATTTCGGATACGGTGAGATTCATGAATTAGAGACCAAGTTTGGGTGCACCATGATTAGAGAATCATTGAACAAGAGTTGTTCACTCATTGGCTAACCCATCACCAATAACTGTTAGGTGAGGTGATGAGTCAGTTGGTGAGACCACACCACCCACTAGAAATCATTAATCGTGAAGATTTTTGCATCTCTACAGAAGAAGTGTAGGGATCTAAAAAAATAGTGGAAGCTAATTTATTTAAAAGTAAAATTTCTAAATAAATTGGTCAAGTCAAATTACAGTATCTAACTAGAATCTTGACTCTCTATAGAAAAATATCTGCGTCCAATCCATTGGCACGTCCGGAACACATAGACTGACCAGATCTAATTATAAAGATTGGCTCAGGAACTACAAAATTATTTTAAATTCTGAGAAGTTAACCCATGTATTGGATCAGGATCCTCCCATCTTACCAACTCGTCCATCCACTGAACAGAGAGCATCTCTAAAAAATGGATTGAAGATAATAAGGCGATATTACATGTTAGGCTCGATGTTGATGAGCTCCACACCAACATAAAGATATCGGACTGCTCATCAAATGTTGGCTCACCTGCAAGAGATGTTGGGAACAAAGTCGCACAGCCAAGTATCAAGTCACAAATGACTTTTTAAGGCTAAGATTCGTGATAGACAGTCAGTCCAAGATCACTATCTGATGATGATCAAGGATGAAAGCTTGAGAAGCTCATGTGAAGTTAGACTTGGATCTTTGAACGATATTTTTTACAATCCTTGACTGATGCATATGGGCAATTCATCATGAATTACCATATGCATAAACTTCAAAATTCCTTGGCCAAATTATGAATGCTGGTCATGCTGAGCTTCTATGAAAGCTTCTAAAGGTCAATTCTTGCTATGGAACGGACTTCTTCCAAAAGAAAGTCTTATGGAAAAAAAAAGTTTGTGAAAAAAAAAGGTAGGAAGGAGTAAAAGGAAGAAGAAACAGAAGAAGATGAAAGGCTGCCAAAAGAAAGTATTCCATTACAACAGCGACGGCCACTGAAGCGAACTGCCCTACTTCTGGCCACCCTGAAGAACAAGAAGGAAGGTCCTTCTAGAGGTATGCTCGTTATTGAGTCTAACCTTAATTTTCTTTTACATCCAGTTGGGTGCTTGACTCTGGTTCTAGTGCTCATCTATGCACTTCATGCAGGTCTTGAGGATAGCAGGAGGCTGAGGGATGGAGACATGATCCTACGTGGGTAATGAGCAAGAATTGCTGCAGTAGCGTGGAAACATACCCTCTTCGATTACCATCTAGTTTAGACTTAGTTTTAAAAGACTGTTATTATATGCCTGCAGCTAGCAGGAATTTGATTTCTATTTCATGCTTAGCACAAGAAGGTATGTGATTACCTCTTTAAGGACCATTGTAATATTCTTTATGAAAGAAATAAAATTGCAAATGTTTCTTATTAATGGTCTTTATCAGTTACATATTGATGTACCTATTTTAACTATCGAGCAAAACGTGAATGCCAAACAACCTAGGGATAGTCCAAATGACAGATATCTATGGCACCTGAGATTAGGTCTTATAGCAGAAGATAGGATTAACAAATTAAGAAAAATGGGCTATTGAGTCTATTGACTTTTGAGTCATATCCAACTTGTGAATCTTGTCTTCAAGGCAAAATGACTAAACTCCCTTTTGTTGGACATAGGGAGAGGGCCACAGATCTCCTTGCCCTAGTACATACTGATGTGTGCGGCCCATTCGATGTGCCGGCTAGAGGCAATTTTATCTACTTCATTATCTTTACGGTGATCTATCTAAGTATGGGTATGTGTATCTTATGAACACAAGTCTGAAGCTTTTGAAAAGTTCAAAGAATTCAGACATGAAGTAGAAAAACAAACTGGAAAACTCATTAAGATTCTTCGATCAGATCGAGGAGGTGAATACCTTAGCCGGGAATTCCTACACTATCTCAAGGAAAATGGCATAGTCTCTCAATGGACTCCACCAGGAACACTCAACTCAACGGGATTTTAGAATGGAGAAATCGACTCTATTGGATATGGTCGATCCATGATGAGCTTCACAACCTCCTAATTTTTTTTGAGACATTCGTTATTAATTCAATTTATTTACTGATATAGGTTCCTCTAAAACCGTTCCTACCACACCGTATGAGATATGGCACGGTAAGAAACCAAGTCTGAGTCATCTCAGAATTTGGGGTTGTCTGGCTTATGTCAAAAGACAACAAGCGGACAAGTTAGAGTTTAGGTCCTTTAGAGCTCGATTCATAGGATATCCTAAAAGTCATGGATACTATTTCTACATTCAGAAACCACAATGTGATTGAGTCACATGCATAATTTCTTAAAAATAGTTTATTCAAGATAGTGGCATTGAAGCAGATAAGCTTGATGAGAAAGTCACAAGCAGAAGAGCTAAGAAAGTGGAACCAAATAGGTTGAGCCAATAAGAACACTACCTCCTCCACTCGTAGATCGGAAAAGAGTTTCCCGTCCCCTGAAAGTACTTAGGTATTTTCAGAGGACGTAGAGGAAATGTTCCTCATAGGTAATGTGCTCA
>QRFJ01001343.1:188721-259274 GCA_006176705.1 Cocos nucifera
CTTTTTAAGGCTAAGATGCGTGATGGGCAGTCAGTCCAAGATCACTGTCTGACAATGATCAAGGACATGGAAGAGCTTGAGAAGCTCGGTGTGAAGTTGGACTTGGATCTGCAGAACGATATTATTCTGCAATCCTTGACTGATGCATATGGGCAATTCATCATGAATTACCACATGCATAAACTTCAAAATTCCTTGGCCGAATTGATGAATATGCTGGTTACCGCTGAGCTTTCTATGAAAGGTTCTAAAGGCTCAGTTCTTGCTATGGAATGGACTTCTTCCAAAAGAAAGTCTTATGGAAAGAAAAAGAAGTCTGTGAAAAAGCAAAAGGTGGAAGGAGCAAAGAAGAAGAAGGCAGAGCCGAAAGAAGAAGGTCCGATGCAAAGGAAAGTATTTCCATTGCAACAGCGACGGCCATTGGAAGCGAAACTGCCCTACTTACCTGGCCACCCTAAAGAACAAGAAGGAAGGTCCTTCTGGAGGTATGCTCGTTATTGAGTCTAACCTTACGGTTTCTTCTGCATCCAGTTGGGTGCTTGACTCTGGTTCTAGTGCTCATCTGTGCACTTCTATGCAGGGTCTTGAGGATAGCAGGAGGCTGAGGGATGGAGACATGATCCTACGCATCGGTAATGGAGCAAGAGTTGCTGCAGTGGCCGTGGGAACATACCCTCTTCGATTACCATCTGGTTTAGACTTAGTTTTAAAAGACTGTTATTATGTGCCTGCAGCTAGCAGGAATTTGATTTCTGTTTCATGCTTAGCACTAGAAGGTTATGTGATTACCTTCTTTAAGGACCATTGTAACATTCTTTATGAAAGAAATAAAATTGCAAATGGTTTCCTTATTAATGGTCTTTATCAGCTACATATTGATGTACCTATTTTAACTATCGAGCAAAACGTGAATGCCAAACGACCTAGGGATAGTCCAAACGATAGATATCTATGGCACCTGAGATTAGGTCATATAGCAGAAGATAGGATTAACAAATTGGAGAAAAATGGGCTATTGAGTCCATTGACTTTTGAGTCATATCCAACTTGTGAATCTTGTCTTCAAGGCAAAATGACTAAACTCCCTTTTGTTGGACATGGGGAGAGGGCCACAGATCTCCTTGCCCTAGTACATACTGATGTGTGCGGCCCATTTGATGTGCCGGCTAGAGGCAATTTTGTCTACTTCATTACCTTTACCGATGATCTGTCTAGGTATGGGTATGTGTATCTTATGAGACACAAGTCTGAAGCTTTTGAAAAGTTCAAAGAATTCAGACATGAAGTAGAAAAACAAACTGGAAAAACCCATTAAGGTTCTTCGATCAGATCGAGGAGGTGAATACCTTAGCCGGGAAATTCCTAGACTATCTTAAGGAAAATGGCATAGTCTCTCAATGGACTCCACCAGGAACACCTCAACTCAATGGGGTTTCAGAACGGAGAAATCGGACTCTATTGGATATGGTTCGATCCATGATGAGCTTCACAGACCTCCCTGATTTTCTTTGGGGACATTCATTATTAACTTCAATTTATTTACTGAATAGGGTTCCCTCTAAAACCGTTCCTACCACACCGTATGAGATATGGCATGGTAAGAAACCAAGTCTGAGTCATCTCAGAATTTGGGGTTGTCCGGCTCATGTCAAAAGACAACAAGCGGACAAGTTAGAGTTTAGGTCCTTTAGAGCTCGATTCATAGGATATCCTAAAGAGTCATTAGGATACTATTTCTACATTCCAGAAGACCACAATGTGATTGTGAGTCGACATGCCATATTTCTTGAAAAAATAGTTTATTCAAGATAGTGGCATTGGAAAGCAGATTAAGCTTGATGAGAAAGTCTCACAAGCAGAAACGAGCTAAGGACCAAGTGGAACCAAATCAGGTTGAGCCAATAAGAACACTACCTCCTCCACCTCGTAGATCGGAAAGAGTTTCCCGTCCCCCTGAAAGATACTTAGGTATTATTTCAGAGGATGTAGAGAAAATGTTCCTCATAGGTAATGGTGCTCATGGTGATGATCCCAAAACCTACAACGAGGCGATATCAGATATCGACTCCGAGAAATGGCTTGAGGCAATGAAGTCAGAAATTGACTCGATGCACTCAAACCAAGTCTGGACCTTGGTAGATCCACCAGAAGGTATAGTACCTATTGGGTGTAAATGGATCTTCAAGAGAAAGATTGGTGCAGATGGAAATGTGGAGACATTCAAGGCTAGACTGGTGGCAAAAGGTTATAGTCAACGTGAAGGCATTGACTATCAGGATACCTTTTTCCCAGTAGCTATGCTAAAATCCATCCGCACATTGCTTGCCGTTGCAGCCTATTTCGATTATGAAATATGGCAAATGGACGTGAAAAACGGCATTCCTTAAATGGATATCTTGAGGAAGATATCTATATGGAACAGCCGCTAGGTTTCACATCCAGTGATACTGATCACAAGGTTTGCAAGCTGCAAAGGTCCATATATGGACTTAAGCAAGCATCTCGGAGCTGGAACACTCATTTCAATGATGTGATCAAAAAGTTTGGTTTCATCAAAAATGAAGAGGAACCATGTGTTTTCAAAAAGGGTCAGTGGGAGCGCTGTTGTCTTCCTCGTATTGTACGTGGATGACATCCTCCTTATTGGGAATGATATTCCCATGTTGACCATCAGTCAAAATGTGGTTGTCCAAGGAATTCTCCATGAAAGACCTAGGTGAAGCATCCTTTATTCTAGGAATTAAGGTCTATAGGGATAGACCGAATAGGATGCTAGGACTTTCACAGAAGAATGTACATAGAGGAAGTACTAAAGAGGTTTAGTATGGAAAACTCTAAGAGGGGATTAATACCCTTCAGACATGGTATTCATCTTTCCAAGAAGATGTGCCCCAGCACACCTGAGGAAATAGAACGCATGAGCAAGATCCCTTATGCTTCTGCAATAGGGAGCCTCATGTATGCCATGCTATGTACACGACCTGATATAGCCCATGCTGTGAGTGTCACAAGCAGATATCAGTCAAATCCAGGTGAAGAACACTGGACTTCTGTGAAATGTATCCTTAAGTACTTGAAGAAGAACTAAGGATATGATGTTGGTCTTTGGTAATGGAGAACTCCAAGTTCAGGGATACACAGACTCGGACTTTCATGTCCGATATAGATGATCGAAAGTCGACATCTGGAAGTCTGTTTGTGTGCAATGGTGGAGCTGTCAGCTTGGAAGAGTTCCAAGCAAACTGTGATAGCAGATTCCACCATGGAAGCAGAATATATCGCTGCATCAGAGGCTGCAAAGGAAGCATTCTGGTACAAGAAGTTTGCTGCAGAAATTGGAGTAATGCCATCAGATGCCATTCCTCTGTACTGCGACAACAATGGCGCCATAGCCCTTGCTAAGGAGCCGAGGTCTCACCAGAAGTCCAAGCACATTGAGCGGCGATACCACCTCATCCGCGATTACCTCGAGAAGGTTACGTCGAGGTCAAGAGAGTCAACTCCACAGATAATGTGGCAGACCCACTTACAAAGCCGTTGGGCCAACAGAAGATCGAAGCCCACCTTGAGAAGATGGGACTTAGACTTGTAGCCAATTGGCTTTAGGACAAGTGGGAGATTGTTAGATATATGTGCCCTAGAAGCCAGAATTGGCTGACACTTGTAATACACTTCTAGGGGCAAAATTATAATTTTGACTATAATCAATAAAATGGGTTATTTTCTATCACATATGTGTATTTAGTGTCTGTGATACATCCTTTGAGTTAATGGTAATGATAATTCATATTTTCAAGAGTTGAAAATTTAAGACATGAATAATCATTATTAACTCATAAAATGCTCCCGACCATAGGATCATCACGAGGATGGTGATTGATCCGGAAGGTTGGTGTACAATCGCTTCTCTTTAGTAGATGAGTCTTGAGTCTACGGTGTGGAGACACCGGAGCGAGAGTACAGGTACTCGTTAGAGAACGAGGGCACTGAGCGTGACCACCTCGAGTAGTCATTAGGAAGTCTACCTTCTCGTCAATGACTGACTCGATGCTGCAGTAGTGTGTCTGGTTCTTTGACCTGAGATGCATCGGCAGTTCACCTTGAGGGTGTTATAGTTTGACTAGACCATTACTCGGTCTCCTAGCCATATGGAACCCTGAGGTGTATGTTGGCTATAGCATGTTCATTGTAGGAACTGGATTGCATCAAGATGGAATCTATCTACCTCGGTGGTAGAGGAGCAGCCCTATGATGATCATGAGAATCAAGTCCAGAAATCCATGGCCATGGTAGAGTGAAATAATAGAAAGAGTTTCTATTTAGATTTTCACATTGGACTCGAATCGAATGATTACATCATATGACAGAGACTAGGGTTTGACGAGTTCACCTTAACCCTAATCTGATCGGGGCTCAAGATAGAAGAACTTAATCACACAGGTAGCTGCACCAAGAGGTTCGCATTCAGCTCTGATGGGTTGCCACCATATACTGCTAGGTGTCACTGGTGGATTTTGGGAGCAATTAGAATGATTTAGATGATCGATCATTCTAGCTGTTCGAATCAGAAGAGTTCTGATCCATCGAAAGGAGTTTCGATGATGTCGATGATAGAGATCATGACATATCCCATTACCATACAGAACTGAACCTAACTGGGTCACACAAACAAAGGGTTTGAATCTGGTGATCATCAATTGAACTGATCTAGTTCAATTGATCTGAATGAGATTCAATTAGGTTCAAGGAAATCGTGCTAGCACTCGATTGAACCTAACGTTCTTCTTTTACTATCATAAATAAGTTGTCCTGACTGAGCCAAAGGAGTTTGTGCTCAATCAGAGGCCTTCATATGGTCTGACTGGAGGTTGTCCAAGTCAGAATAGGTTGTCTTATTTGTAAGACATTACCTGCCATTTTTGGTCACCTGCCATTTCTTGTTCTTTGACTTTGGTCAAAAGTCTACCTTTGACTGGTCAAATGTTGACCATTGACACTTTGACTTTTGACCACATGTCATGCACCTATTGGAGAGCTGGTGGGGGCCTGTCCCCCTGCCAGAACCTGGCAAGGAGAAGGGCGCACGCCAAGGGTGGCGTGAGCCCAAGTAGGAGGCGCCTAGGAGTCCTTGTTGGACAAGGACTCCACCTCCCTTTTGGATTCCAATTAGAGTTCTACTAAGAATCCAGTTTGACTGGTCTTAGGCGCCCTCTAAGGAGGAATCCAGGGGTCTCTATTCCAACCAATCAGATTTAGATCTGATTTCACAAAGGGTTGTGATTGGTTGAGAGGAAGAGGAGTTGGATCACAAGAGGTCTATAAATAAGACCCTGCGCCCAACCCTAATCCTAAAAAATGAATTCAATAGAGATTTCCCACCCCAAGGCTGCCTCTCTCCCTCCTTCTCCATGCCATAGTCTCTTCTCCCCTTGCTCTCCACGTCCAAAAGGGTTTTGGACTTTAGTTTTGGTGCGATTCAGATCAAGGAAAGGCGATCAAAAGCAAGAAGGCTGCGCTGCTGCAAAAGGACGACTGCAGATCTTCAAAAGAGTTTTGAAGATCCTCCAGATTAGATCCAGATCTGATTTTTGGAGGAGTGATAGAGAAGAAGAGGATCTCCAGATCCAACCTGAGTGGATACCGGTAGAGGCCAGGCGCTTGCGTGGCTAAGATCCAGAACCTTCCGCTGCAATCAGGATCATCTACAGGGTAATAGGATTACCCAAATCAGGTAAATTAAATTAGATTTAATTTATCTTATTTTATTTTATTTATTAAAATAATAAGAATCAGATCTAAAACATATCAAGATCTGATTAAGATCAAGAGAAAAATTTTTGAAATATATCTCTTGATCTAATCAGATCTGGACGAACCTGGATCGGAAAATCAGGATTTCCCTTCAGCCTCCACATCCTTAGTAGCCTGACACTCACAAGTTAGCTCGAGCTTCAGCTGCTCCACCTCAGCCTCTTCCGCATCGATCGACTCCAAGAGTTTGCCAACTATCCTCTTCAAGGAGGCGATCTCCTCAGCCTCCCTACTTTCACCAGACCGAAAGCCATCATCAAGTCACTGCTGGAGTCGAGCTACTTCGTTGTTGGAGGCATGAAGCTTTTGTTCTAGCTTGAATATCCGATCACTCCAGTCCAATCAGTAAGTCTCATATGTGAGCTCGATCGACATCATGCAGCTGCTTTTGAAGTACGGAGAACCTCATCGATCAATCCCACTCGAATCGTGCCTTGTCAGAGGACCGCGGTGAGCTCTCCTCCAAAAGTTGAATCTTCTTCTTCGTCATCTTGAGTTGAGTCTCGAGGGAGCCAATCTTCGCCATCAGTGCCCAGGATTTATTGCTTGCATTCTTTCATAGTTCGGCCAGCTCCCTCTTGAAGCTTCCCTTTTGAATGCTAAAACTCGCGGAGTCCTTCATGTACAAGTTTTGGAGGTGAGTTACCTCTTTGGTAGCCTCCGAAGCATTCTTTCGCGAAGCTTAAAGGTCGTCCTCCATCTTCTTCAACTTCTTCTTCAGATTATGGATTTTTTTTCTCAAACTTTTTATTAAAGATTTCAAGGAAACCCCCTGAGGTAGTGGATCAGCATTGATGAAAGACTACATTCGAAGTATGTAAAATGCTCAAAGATATAGATAAAAAAAAATCACTTTCATTTAATCAAAAATTTTGAGTACAAAATAAAAATAAAAGAAAAATGTACAACTACTCGAGGATTTCAACCTCAAGAGGGATGATGACAGACGAAATCGGAGCACTCTCGATTGCCTCAATTCCTGAACTGGCTCAGGCACCTCCACGATAGGTTCGGATGGATCAAAAGCATGCTCAATGAAGGAAGCATTGAGTGTGGCATCGAATGGTCCCGCTTTTGCATCATTCTCCTCCAAAAATCTAAGGTTGAGCTCAGAAAACCTCCGGACCACCCCACCTTCGCAAAGCTCGAAGCCCTTGATGAATGGCTGCTGGCCGAATTCGACGTTCAGGTTCCTCATTTCGGAAGAGGCCTTGAACTCTTTCATAGCCTGGGTCATCACCTCAGAGATCGACTTCACCATTTGGGCTTCCAATTCAGCGACTTTAATCTCGGCTTTCTTCTTCCTCTCCTCCTCCAGGGCTAGTGCAGTCTTAAGTCCGACTGAGACGAACTCCTCTTTTCGAAGTATGCCCCGGAGACTTTCAATTTTCGTTGCATTCTCCTCTGCAAGGCATTCAGCCTCGACGATCTTTTCCTAAAAATGATCGACCTCAATTCGAAGATCCTCCTGGACCTTCCATGCTTCTACCTCCTGGCAGCGTGTCTTCTTGATAAGGATGAGCATTTGGTGATCCGACTGTAACAGATAGTTGATATTAAAAAAAGAAGAGAAGAAAAGAGCAAAAGAGAAGAAAAAAAGTTGAGCAACGGAGTGGTCACCTTGAGGATAGTCCCCAGAGAACCCTAAATGAGATACCGAGGGTCAAGATCGGCCATGCGGTCCACCACCTCCGGCATGGCAAATTTGTTGGTTAAATCCTGAACGATCCTCGGGTCACCGAAAGGATGTTCTCCTAATTCATCGCGGTCATCGCTTAGCTCACCAGGATGAGCCTTGCAGAGCATCTTTGCGACAGCTTTCTTTTTCTTCTTTCCTTCCCTCATCTCTCCCTCAGTAGGAAGCTCTAGAGCTTGATCTCCATTGCATGGGCTCGATGATGTAGGAGACATGAAACCCACACCAACATGCCAACCTTAGCAGTTGGGGCAACCTTGGTGCTGGCGGCAACCTCGGAAGCAGCGGCAGTGGCGGTAGGGGCCGCAGAGCTTCGAGCGCCAATCTTCATCCTCTTTAAGCTACCACCTAGCGCTTTTTCTTTCCTCTTCTAGGCATAAAGCCCCTTGGTGAGCATTTCGATAGCTTCAGTATCCATTTCTACAATAGAAAAGGAATCACGATCAGTGAGTACATATATATGAAACCGCACGAAGAATTCAAAAAGTAGAAAATATACCAGTAGAATCGAGGAGACTCAAACCCAGGTTGAACAAGGTCTATTCTTTCAGAAGGTCAGAAAGAAGAGGAGCTCAATATGTTTTAAGTTTATTAAAGGAATCAAGATCGGCTCTGTCTAAGCTAGGAGCTCGATAAACCGACTCCCTAATATAACCCCAAAGAAGAAGATCTAATAGCAAGGTCGGACAGTGCACAAAAAAATATTTTTCCTTCTAGTTGTGAATGAAAGAAGGGATATCTTTCAGTAACCCCTTGTCGAACTAAGGAAAGAAGTACCACCAGTTCTTTATGGAAGGATAATGTTTGAAGAAGTAGAAATTCCTAAAGAGTGAGACAGTCGGATGAACCTCGGCTAAACGGCAAAGAGAAAGGAATCTTATCACGAACCAAAAGGAGTTCGGTACAATGGATGCGAAGGAGATATTCAAAAATTAGAAGAAGGCAACTACAAAGGGGGGCAGTGAAAGTCGAAGCCCGGCACGCAAGGTCTCTAAGTACAAACAAAATCGACCAACCGTAGGAGAACTGACTCGATCATCTGAACTAGGAAGTTCGAGGTCGTATTTCGGGAGGATTCTATATTGAATTCGGATCAGAGAAAGATCATCCAAAATAAGAATGGATGAAATGGTGTCTGGAACGAAGGACGAGTGAGACATGTTCTTAGCTTCGACCTTGGTCAGGGGTGCAGGGTTTAGGAAGGTCGGTCCAGGTGAGCCCCAAGAATCGATGGAGTGGGAGGTTTCAAAAGACATTCAAATCAAAATAAAACCTCAGGAAAACCCATGAAAAACAAGAAAAAACTACTGGACAAATACTGCTACGGAGAAATTAGAGGAATAAGAAGCTAAAAAAGTACGAATACCCAAAGAGAAGGGTTGGAAAACTGACCTAAGCTATTTGAAAAGGGCAAAAAGATGATGGGTGCGATGAGGACCAGTCGAAAGGGCGTCCGAAAAACAAGGAGATGAGGGAGGAAGCTAAAACCCTTGGGTGGAAGAAGAATGGGGATCGGTGGAAGAAGAAGACTCGGGCAAGAATGACTTTTGGATGAGAAGAGAAGGTCTTAAATAGCCAGAGGCAACCCAAGGTAGTTATGATTGTGGATCGACTTCGGCCGATCAACATGCACCGCATGTTCCACTCATCATGACAGAGAAGTAGCGACAGATGGAGTCTTTATGGCACCATACTTAAGGTAGAGGTTTGGTGGAAAATACGAAGGATCATCTTCTCAAACTCATTTCAGATTTAAAAAGCTTCGACGCCAGTATGGTAAATGTCAAAACGTCTAATCCTAATGGGCATGGAAAGTCAAAAAGAACTTCGACAGTCGCATCTACTCTTCCTTCCTTCGAATTTCAAACTCAAAAGTGGGAAGGACTATTGTTGGGAGAGAATCCGCTCCTGTCGAAGTTCGGCAGGATATCTAATTGCTGAATGATCCCGTTTGGTAGCAACTGAAGGAACCAGATTTAGGGTTTCAGGGCTAGATCTTGAAACATTTTTTAAATCAATAGCGAAAGATTCAAAATTAATCTAATTAATTCTAAATATCAGATAATCCCTAGATCTAAGACCATATTATATGATTATTGCATGGCATTTAAATTTAAAATAAAAAATAAATAAGAAAAAAAGTTGATCATATCAATCTAAATCTACTTTACATCTCATGCATGTATGAAAAAAATAATAGATCAGATCTATTATCTGAACGAGTTAGACATTCTAACTCATTGATCCGGACTTGAAGATGAAGTTGCAAGCCGTACACACATCTGACCTCTAGGAGTCATCCACATAAGCCCATGATCACGATCAGAAATCCAAATGCTGAAAATCAGCATAGTATGTTAGTACTGCACTAATCTTTCTTCGATGGTTGATCAGATGCCTCCTTTCTTCTAGATTGGACTCTTCCAAAAAGGATGAGGAGAAGAGGTTTTAGATGTGAGACACTCTCAAAAAATCCAAGGAAGAAAGAAGGGAAGAGATGAACACAGCAACCCTAGAAGAAAACCCTCTTTTTCTTCTCTTTGCTTTCACCTAGACACCTAGTTTGGTGCCTATGGAACCTCAACGCCCAAAGGTCCTTTCCCTCTGATTTTCACACACCTCAAAGCCCTCTCAAAGGTCTGTAACCCACGAAAATTTTAAGCCAAAATACGTTGAAAATATATAGAAAAAGAAGAATCCTTATCTAGGTCAAAACTAGACAAGAAAAGGTCAAACAGGGCAAGTCAAGGGGCGCCCAACTCTTGGGCACCCTCCTCCATAATTTTTGGTGTGTAATAGCAAGGAGGGGCACACAAGAAAAAGGGTTTCTCACGTGGAATAAGAGAGAAATTAATTAGAAGAGGGGGCACCATCTTTTGGGAAGAGTTTGGATTTTTTAGGATTCTATCTCATAAAATCCAATATCAAAATAAACTCCTTCTTTGACTTGGTTTTCTACCTAATTACCATATCAAAAAGAGAGAGGGGGGGCGTACATGAAGATCAGGAAAAAAAATATTTTTCATAAAAAATACCAAAAATAGGCATAAGGGGCGTTAGAACTAAGGTGGCGCAAAAAGGAATCTTGGTCTTACTAGAATTCTATCTATGACTTGGTCAAAGTAATTTTTTAAACCAAATTAAATCAAAACCAACTCAACCAAATTAAATTAGATTCTAACTCAATTAATGGTTCAATTAAATTAGATTAAATTAGATTTAATTTTAATTTAATTTTTTAATCAAATTAGAAAATTGGGTTGACCTAAGTCCTAGTTAGACTATGACTAGTTTTTTCTTATACTTGACTTATCCAATAAGTCAATTGGACTTGATTCAATCAAGCCCAAACCAAATCTAATTAAATTATATTTAATTAAACTTAATCTCAGTCCTTTGGCTTAATCAAATTAAGTCAATTAGCAATCGAATTGCTAATCAATCCTCTTGCAACACTTGCACTAGGTTAAATATCAATCATATTGATCGTTTAATCCTAAAACGATTCTCAATCATTGATCAACCATCCGATCAGATCGTGATCTCCAATGTGTGTGATTTTATAGGTCCGAACCTAAGCCGGTAGCACAGGAGCAAATTCCTATACCAATCAAAGTGACCATCTAGCAATGATATCCGACGATCGGATAGATCGAATGTGTAGAACACCATTTTTAGAACCCATGCGAATACAGTTTTCATATAATTTCATATAATTCGGTAGGATATCTAATTGCTCAATGATCCCGTCCAATAGCGACGACCAAGATTGACCCTCGATTGAATTCGTAGGATCTCTTCGAATCTCGCCCAGATGGACTTGAATGGCGAGGGTGGCCGAGCTCCTCCACCCTAGGCAGTCGACCTTCCCCGATCGCAAGTCTTCCAAACTTTTTCTTCAGCCAGACTCCACCAATCAGACTCCTTCCGAACTTCATCCTCAACCAGATTTTTTCGTCAGTCGAACTCCTTTCGAATCCATCCAGCAGACCTTCTGGATTCCTCCAACGGACTTCCTTCAGGATTTCTCCAGCGGACTTCTGAACCCATTCCGACCGAACTCCATACAGTCGCCTAGAAGAGCCTCCACGCCTACACAGATCCAGTAATCTACACAGCAAGAATCCACTTACACATAGACAACCCTGAAGAAGTCCAAACTCCTCTAGAGTCGATGAAATTTGAAGCTCTTCACCGCCAGCGCCTACCTCCTCCGAACTTTAACTATTAAATCCCAACGAACTGGTACGTCACGACGACAGACACCATCCTCCGTAACAAACTCCACGTGGCCCCAAATAGCCCACTATCGGACGATTATGGCTATCACTATCAGTTTGTTACAGGCTACGCCTATATAAGAGATCCTCTAGATATGCTTTTTTCTCTAGATATGCTTTCTTTTTCGGGCTCTAAGCTCTCCTTTTCTTCTTAAAACTCTGCTAAAATCTCTCTAAGCACTCCATTTCTATTATCCACTCCATTTCTATTATCCGAAAGAACTGACTTGATCATCGGAGGATTTTATCGGAACCATCACCCCCAATTTCGAACGAAACTTATTTTGCAGATCACCGGCGGCGACCTCATCTTCTATAACTCCAACCTCGATTCTGACGATAACCAGATTTCGCACCAACAATAATAATAATAATTTATTTCATATATATCTAGAAAAAATTAGCAAATCAAAAAAAATTGGACCAAGTTAATACGCATCCACTATTTGAATTTCTAAATAAAATTGCTCCCATCAAAGCATCAGTCATCAAATTTAAAATTATACATTATACAAATATCCAAAAAATATATATTTTATTTCAAGGACTTTGCTCATTCTACATTTTACCAAATACCTGTCGTGATTATTACAGAGATGTAAAATCTTACCAATACCTGCCGTAAGGGATGTAAAATCTTTGGAGTCTATACATCTTTAAAGTCAACTGCATCCTAATAACACGTGCCCCGATAAGATAGTAAAAGAGTAAGCGTCTGCCATTATTAGGGGATTTTAAAAGTTACATGGATGTGCAGGCATGCACAAGCTGAAGCACCCACATATATGTCATAAAATATGAAGAGATAGCAGCATCTGATCAATATCGGTCAACGCATTAGGTAGCATTTTCATAACCAATAGGCAAATTTTATCACCAGCATCAACCCTTCCTCTCCATCTATAGACATCAATCTTTTTTTGTATCTTTAGATCTAAATGTTATTCGACTGCCACACTTTTTAACCTGCTTATAAAGCCACCCACTGCTTTTTAAGATCACAAACTATAACCAAAAGAATAGCTAGGGCAGATTTTGTCAACTGTCGATGCCATTCGTCTGTTTATTATACCTTTAGAGAAAACAATATAAAGGACCGATGATATCAGAAAATTCCAAAAATTCAACATCAACATCATATATCAAAATGACTACAAAAACTTACTAACATAATAAGTTTAACACAAAAACTGCTTTACAAAAATAAGTTGCAATGCTGCAGTTTTACCTTAAGGTTAACAAAAGGGACTTTTTAGGTCTCATATTCAACAGACTTGTTTTATTTTCTGTATTCTCAATCCTAACTATTGTTGCATAGCAATCAACTCATCATCTTTATATTTTCTAATATCCATCTTCAAAAACATGTCAGTGAAGGTAAAACATCACAGCATTGTCGTCTTGGAGCCTGCAACATACAAGCAGAAAAAGGACATGAGAAATCACCAAGCAATCTATAATACAAGATCTAAATTTCAAAGGACCAAACAATGTATACTCCAAACCATATGTCATAATACCTGCCAAATCTCTTGATTAAGTTGCTGCGAGGACACTCTAATCTGTTGCAAATTCTTTTTTGAGCTCATGCCTTGCAGACAATCATTAGTAACATATCTGCTGTAATTGCTGTTGATTCTATCTCTACCAACAGACACTTTCCAGAAAGAAAAAAGCCGGTCTTTGACATGGGTCCCTTGGAAACTCCCTTGTGTTAAATATATACAAACCAGAAATGATATTGCGATTTCTTCTCCATGGAGTAAAAGTCTGTTGCAAAGAGAGAAGGTCAGGAAGAAGTCGATTGCCTTCAAACACCTGAACCGTATAACCCCAGGAAACTGAAACGGTAAGCATTTTCAAGCTGTCATAACAAACAGTGCTGTAAAATCCTGGCTAGATCCACATTTACCGCTTCAAATAAATGCTTCAAGGCCATTGTTCAATTCATTCTAGGGAACAATGGCTCCACATTGTCCAGATGATGAAGTGATACCAAAGGGGCCAATGGATGTGCAGACAACATCCCCAGAAGGTCTCCACGAAGATCAACCTGGTACATATGAAAATGACTCAATCAAGCATTCACCAAAAAGTTGCAAAGTAAAAAATGCTAACCTTCATTCTTTTCCCAATCAATAAAAAGCCCAAACATTCAAAGTAGAAACCTGCTTTTCTTAATGCCATCCCTTAGTTTTCCAATTTTTCCATAATTTTGAGTGGTTTAAAATTTCTAGATGAATCTGGAATCTGCAAAAGAAAGAAAGGAGAAATAGAAATATCTAGTCGCCAGGAGGATAAAAGTATAGAGATGACCTAAAGAGAAGTTTTGTGAAATGACAATAATAAAGGAGCGATCAATTTTTATATAATATAACCAGCGAGGTAGGTCAAAGCATGCAAGACAAGCAAAGCAGAGATGACAATGCTGTAATGATTGTGTAGCAAGGGTAGAGAGCAATCATTGGATAGGTTAAAGGGGGCATAAAGACTGCCCCGGTCAAGGATATACTGGTAGAGAACCAGCTATCATTTTCCAGGAATTTAGGACACCAAGCTCAGTCATATCATAGTCATATGTCTTGTGATATATTCTCTGTTTTCTCCAACCAACAATATATTGCATCTCTTCTGAGTTGTTGATTCTTTTTCCAACCATTAAAGATAGAGTTATAAGAGAAGTATCAAATGTCCCATCTCTCAATTGAAAACCCCATCAGAAACAAGTTGTTATTTCTCAATCAAAAAAAATATATATTTATATAATAAAAGCCTAAGTCAACTACAAGCTTAAATCAGACATTAAATAGCGATGACTTTGAAATACTAGAGAACTCAATAACGAAACCTAATATTGATAGGGCTACAAAATCCCCCATTAGAAAGGAACAGATTAAAAGGTTAGACACCCATGGATATAGACTCAGCATCCAAAAGGGTTTCTTTAAAAGTCAGATTATGATAGATAAGAACTAAAACAAGAGGGGAAAAAAATTACCTGATGGAATCCTGGCTCATAAGTCAGGCTGACCCCCAGTTCGGCCATGCAGGCAAAAATCCAAATAACAACATATAGCATCAAGATGCACACATACAACAAAAGAAGCATTAAATCAGTTTTCAGAGATATCTATAGTGTCATCAAATAACACACATCTGAATTCAAGTACTTAAAAGCAGAAATACTTCTCAAGTAAACAGTATAAAAACTCAAGATATTATACCTAAAAATACTTTAATAATCCAAAATTCAATTCAATTGATTGCAGGTGACAAACACTTCTTGTAATTTCTGGAAAAAAAAAACAATATGAAAGAAAAGGCATTTTTTTCATGAAAGACTGAACAAATCAACATGTAAAACTAGTATGGCTTAAGAAAGCAAAATGATCATAAGAAATACTAAAAAACCAATAACCACTAAAAGAAATATAAGGCAATCACTTATCTATGGTATCATCATCATCTCAGCAACTGCTGGAAGCATATGGACCCTGTAAGAAACAAAAAAACCTTTATAAATTGAGAATATAGAAATTGTACAACTCATAATATACATAAAAATATATAAAATCCAGAAATTATACCTAATGCCGAGCAAAACCCCGTAAAAAAGATGTAATGTCATCAACCTGAGGCCTCAATGACCCTATTTCTGTCTGTCTCAGCTCCATCTGTGTCTTATGTTTCTGATTCATCTCCTCTATTTGTATCATATCTTCGATTCAACTCATCCATCTGTGCCTTATGTCTCTGACTCATCTCCTCCATCTGTGTCTCATATCTTTGACTCATCTCCTGCACATATGTCAACCTATGGAACTCTACAGTGCTGCTGCTCTATCTGCACTCACGAGTATATCTACTTACTGCAAACAACTGAGTGGAGGTGACTCCAACTCCATAACCCCTCATTCGGCCATAACGCTCCGGCCTCATAAGCTCCGTGAACACCTCGACCTCAATATGACTGCACTTTGCAGATGATGAGGACTCAACGATATGCTCTACAATAAACGTTGTTGTCCTATCTTATATATTAAAAAATAGATATATTAATAATAAAAAAATGGTAATATAAATTATTCAACAAATAAATCAATACAAACCACCATATCTCTAGACTCCTCTCATACAAAGCTGCCATCATGGTGGGTATAAGTCATCCTATAGAACTCAACCTCACCAGGCCCCCTCCCATGCTCTTCAACCTGCAGAATAAAAGTATACGTTACATAATGTGTTACTTTCTATAGGTAGCACCCTCCTATTTATAGAAGTCTTGAAGCATAAGGTCTCCAACTATAACATTATGCACCAAATTGATAGACTGAAGAAGTGAGCCATTCACAAGGCAATCAGCATGGCTATTACACTTGGATTCTTCAAGAACTCAAAAGATGTTGATGACGACACCATTTATTTACCCATAAGCCCACAATAGAGAAGGATGCCAAGCCTGCTGATGGGATCACTGCCAGGAATGTTATTTATTTTAAATGAGGGAGGGACATAAGCTTCTGAAAGTCATGAAGAGGTCCTGCAATTGGCCATTCAAGATGAAAACATCTGCATGCTTGCACATCTTACTGTCTATGCCGATCAATAAGATCTACCTAGGAGGCACCCATGCAATGGAGCAGCCAATATATCTTTTCAAACTGATTAGCGGATAAAGCTGACAATCAGATGTCGAAATACCTACCCAAATTCCCAAAGATAAATTGCAGAAAAGATCCATTTCGCATGTGCACATGAAGCATCTTTTCTGTCACCAGTAGCTAGGCTTATCTTATTAGAAAATATTAAAAAAGCAGTGACAACAACACAAATGCTACTTATGTTACGTCAAATATCCCTTTATTTAGACCTTATTAAATTAAATATCTTTAATGTAATAGTCAATTTTATTATAAAACAAATATATGCACATTTTGCCTAACAAGTGTACTTATAAGAGTATAATTAAGCGAAGCAAATGATGCAAGACAGCTGAACAACTTTTGAGTGATTTTTAATATCTAACCTCAAGATCACACAACTCCTGTATTAACTTTTGTAATAGAAAACAGCTTTAAAACAATCCACCTTGTATTTGTACAGATATAATTGATGCAAGTAGTAGAAAAGGAAGCATTCATAGGATCCAGAAATCTATAGTTTCTCTGATGGTAGAACTTTGTTACATGGAATGATCTGACATAAGAACTACAAAAGAAATTACAACCAAAGAAAAATGACAACAAAAAGAACAAGCTCTTAGATGGATTATGGCACTACAACAGGCAATTTTGATGGCTGCTTACTCTATGCAATACATTACTGATCCAAGAAATAATACATAATCAGTGTTGGACTTAATGCTTCTATATTCTTTTTCTCCGTCAAAAAAGGAAAGAGTCAAATTCTCAAACAAGTATTCGCACTTTATGCAACCTGTAAAATTTTGTTGTGTCCAGTTGACAGCATGTTGTGGATCTATATGACAAACTTGGCCATTTCCTAACATCAGAAGAATACTAGATTTTTTTATTATATTATCATTTTAATTACATTGGTTGCACTTCAAACTTAATCTCTAGCAATAGCTTAAAAGAAACTGTTATCCTATAAAAGTTAGAAATAAACTACATTTAGAATCTTGGAACAATTAAAATGGGAAACAACCAATGTAATTAAATACAACTAAATAGCATTTGATGTATAAACAATCCCTCAACCAAGACATTTGAAGTATAAACAATTAGTTTGTCAAAGAAGCCAAGAAACACCATTCACAATTAAGCAATGACAACATAAGCAAAGTATAAAGAAGCATAATAGGAATTCATGACTTAGGAAAATTTAACATAAAAATTCAGCTCTACGCCTCGCATAACTCTTAGAACCTAATGTGTGAGGCACCAACTGAGATGATCGTTCTGCTCTGGCAATATTTGAATATGTCTGCCATATAAATTATACAATGTGATATATCTTGTATAAATGTTTAGTCCATATTGATAATGTATAAATAAAAAGTAACGGTAGACTATACATAAACTATCCTCTCTGAGAAAACCAATAGTGTACAAGCTCTGATGAGGATATACATCAGGAGGACAAGAACGAGCAACCTCCTCCTTTGTCATACCCCCCTCCTTATAATCCCTTTTCAACTTGGCGCTATATTCTTTCCATTTACGATTAAGGAACTTTATCATCCAATCATGGCTCTCGATAGGGATTACAAATTTAGTCTGCAACAAAGTATCAAAAAAAAAAATTACAATTATTAGATCGATTCAAATACTTAAATCTTTAGCTACTTAGCATATAAATTTAATCTATCTTTTTACCTGTACAATCCGTAGTAGCTCAACTTTATACGAAGGAAGCATGTCATTCCACCTAGAATAGTTAATCGAACACAATTGACACTTACGTGCAACTGATCCTAAGAAACTAGATAACAAGCTTCTTGATCTATTGATGGGTTGTCCTAAATTATTGCATGTTACTATAATTCTCTCACCCTCCCTAAGCTGCCAAACATCCCTAGCTCGTGTGGGTCCCCATCTAGTCCTCACATGTCCCTCGCCATCTACAAAAAAATATAGAAAATAAAATCAAAAGTATAATATATGCATCATACGAAAAAAAATTAATTTCAAATAAAATACTAAAATAAAATATGCATAGAATTTATACATTTAACTTACCCTGAATCTGTAAATCACCGACAATTATCTCATCATCTCGGTCATCAGTAGGAGGCTCATGCTGTGTCTCATCAGGCTGCTCAAACTACCGGGGCTTATCAGATTGACTAGAAGATGCAGCCCGAGAATGCTCAACACCTCTAAAAGATTTTCGGAGTATAATGTTCCTAACATGCATATATTAAAACAATTTTATCAAGAGTTGATAAGCACATAAAAGTTTTGTGGAATATCTAATCCTTTGTGTTATCCTTTCATTACGACTCAATCCCATATGGTTCAGAATAATTGTAGAGGTCTAAGCATATGTTTAGACCTTTGCATTAGATCTCTTTATTCTTAGCTTGATATCCTAGTCCCAAATTTATTATGTACATAACCCAAAGTACTTTGTTGCTAGCTTTGAAGTCATGATGCCTGTATTGTCTTAATTAAAAAAATATATATAATTAATATATAAATAGATTAACTCTTCTTTTCCATAAGTGCAGTTCCTTTTAGTTTGTTTACCTCAGAAACATGTTTTAGAAATGAAGGTTATCTAATTGCGAAAGGAGTACCTGCCATTCTAGAACCTTCTCTATAAATGTTCTCCTTGTTAGTTCACCTCTAACAACTAGAGAGATAGAGATAGAAATAGATAGATAGATAGAGAGAGAGAGAGAGAGAGAGAGAGAGAGAGAGAGAGATATATATAGAGAGAGAGAGAGAGATGCATTTACTGGAATGCAAGTTCAGGTTTCTGTTCCTCTATCCTTCACTCGTTGTTCATGATATCTACTTGTATGCAACTAACGTCTTGTGCTGACCTATTTTTCTTTCTATTTTTTCTAGAGAGGCTTTGTTGAGGCTCATGCGGATGATGGTCAACTTGAAATATTGGGAATAAAGCAAGGTTGGCATGCTTCATTTGTTATGACTGAACTCATTTCTGCCAAGCACATCGCTCAGGTACCAGCATTATTTAGACAGTTTCACCCTGCAGCATTAAAGTAAGATCATCAAGTGAAAACTGACACATCTTGTGCAACTGTCCAAGAAAATTATAATGTATTAGTTTCATCTATCATGTACCACTACCAATAGTGTTACTGTTTCGGTAATGCACTAACAAGTAACTACTGATCCTATTGAAAAATGATACTGTAATAACTGTGACTCAAATGAAAGTGTAATTGCAATGGCACATTTTAAAGTGAAATGCCTTCAAACCATTTAAAACTATTGTTTCTGAGAAATCCATCCAGTGGGTTTTGGGACTCAACCACTTAATACTATTATGAGACAAACTGTTATATAAATCAAAGACGAGTTTCCAGTTCAATATTAATCAACACTCTGTTTTGTTGTGCAGTTATTACTTGGAAGAATTTGTTGTGCATATAGAAGAAATTGAAGAAATTCAGAAATAGAAAAAAAGATTCCAAGACTCTTTAGGTTGCAGAAGTATTTTTATTGTGATTTCTCTTGATGCATATTTCCCACTTGTGAAGCTACCAAAATACATGATTGTTTTATTAAAATTGTTGATTCAGTGATAATCAACGCAATCTATTTTTGTCATGCCGTGAGATCTTAAGTATTGTTTGCTTCACAAATGCAGGTGATATCTACAATGTGATTACGTTAGCCTTATAGTGCCAATAAGCTGTTATTTGTGGTTTGGTAGTTTTTGTCTTGTCTAAATATGAAAGCTTAGATTTAAAGAATGGACATCATTGCAACCAAAGAAAGTATCCTGGAAAAAAGTTCCATCCATGCAAGCAAAACATGGTAAAGAAAAGTTGATAGAGGCACTGAAAAATTACACTTTGGGAATAGTCTGAAAAATAAAACTAATAACAATTCGCTCTATGATGGCAATATATGAATTTAAGATACATTTCGTAAAAAGCATATGAATTTAGGATGAAAATTCATATATGCTCCCATTATCCCCGGCCAGCACTATAATCACCATACATTCCATTATACCCAGCTAGGCCATCGTATATAGTACTGCAACCTTATCCATCATTTCCATATATGGATCCACCATAAGTAAAGCTGAAACCTGCACCAAAGCTATAGCCTCTACCAATTGGTTGAAATACTTAGATCATCAATCGGCATAATATTTAAAGGCATACATTGAGTGTAAGTCTCCTCATCTTCCAAAACTATTCCTTTCCACATATCATACAAGTCCCTAGGTTTAGTTTTGGTAACAATAGCCCACTCCTTCTCTTTTGAATCTTATACAAAAAATACTTATTGCACTTGAGAAGAAAATATAAATAGATCATCCTTTAACATGACACCAGTATGTATCAATCATGAAAAATTTACCATCGTATATCCATTTGTATTTTGCTTCAAACATCTTGATGAGTTTACACCAACCCAATCACATCAAAATAATATTACCTTAAACTTTCCATAGTAATCCAACTTGTAAATATCTGTAAGTGCACCATAATAAATTTTTCTGTCTGCTTCCACCATAACTCCACTATTCTGAGTTTTTCTAAATTTTTCACGCTCTTTAGTATGGAATTTAAAACCATTGATGATGAAGCCACTAAATCTCTAGATAATATTATTAGGATTACAAGCAGTAGCTATCAACTCATCTAAACAATTGCTCTCCATCATTATTGGTACCTAAAAAAATCACACAATTAACTAATATAGAATGCATCATAACATCAATTGAAATTAACATACACCTATATATGTGTGTGTGTGTGTGTCCAACCTGTTTGAAATGCCATTCAGGGAATATTTCAACCAACCATCTTTGCTCAACTCTTGAGTTCGGTCAAATGTTATTATTGACTTGGCGTTGAGCAACTAAAAATTTACTATATAAAAATTAAATCATTGGTTAAAAACATTATTCATGGTAGAATAGTAAATTAAATCATATTATAACCATGATAACCTACGATACTCAGATATTATATCACTATGAAGTAAGACATAACGATATGTTTGTGCCAATGATTTTTTGTCGAGAACAATACTTTCAATCTTTCCTAAAATTCTCTCACCAGATAAGAACTTGTAACTTTCAGCATCTTCTACAATCTCATAATTTCTTTGAGGTTGATTAAATTTTGTTTCTACACCTTCAAGATATCTTGAACAAAATGTCAAACATTCTTCAGCAACATATCCTTCTGCAATTGAGCCTTCGAGATGAGCTTTATTGCGTACATAATCTTTCAAGTGCCTAAGATACCTTCAGAAACCAAAAATATTATAAAACATCAATATTGGTGTAACCCTTTCTGAAATAAAAAATTCTAAATTGTAATTGCAGAATTTACGGTAGCTTACCTCTCAATAGGATACATCCATCTATAGTGTACCAGTCCACCAAGTTTAGCTTCCGCAACTAAGTGAATGATTAGATGAACCATAATAGTAAAAAAACTTGGAGGAAAGATATTCTCCATTTGGCACAATATAAGTGCAACACGAGACTCCAGTCAATCAAGTTCCCGAGGATCAAGAACTTTAGAACATAATGACTTAAAAAATGCTGATAATTCAGAAACAGCTACAATAATTTATTTCGGCATTAATGATCTTAAAGCTAATAGAATTATATCTTGCATCAATATATGGCCATCATGACTTTTTAAATTTGAAAGTTTTCGCTCTTTCAGATTGACACATCGTGAAATATTTTATGCATGCCCATCAAGGACCTTGATATTTTTTAAAACTGCAAGAAAAAAATCTTTTTCTTGAGTGGACATTGTGTAATATGTAGGAGGCATGTAAATTTTATCATTATCAAGCACTTTGGGATGATGAACCTATCAAATACCCATTTCTTTCAAATCAAAACATGCCTTCATGTTATCTTTGGTCTTTCCATCAAGATTTAATAATATTCCAATTAAATTATCACTAATATTCTTCTCTATATGCATCACATCAAAATTATGTCGAACAAGACTATGCTCCCAGTAACGTAAGTCAAAGAATATGCTTCTTTTTTTCCATAATTGTTTAGTAGTACTAATTGTAGATACTACCATTGTTATATCATTATTTTCATCATCTTCGAAGAAATTATCAACACCCTCAAACATCTCCATATCTAAATTGTTGTTATTGACTTCCTCTGATAAATGTTCATGCATTGAGCTTCCAATATCTTTCCTTCCTCTTTTTTTGAAGACTTGGAAATCTTACCATAAGTGTAATTAATATTACTCATTTGTCTAATAACATCTAATCCAAATGATGGAATAGGGGCAAATCCCAACTCTATAGTTCCATCAAACAAATCTTTCTGAAACCGAAATGGATGATTTACTTTCAACCACCGACGATGTCCCATATAACAAAACTTTTTCCCATGTTTTAACCAATATGAATGGGTTGAATCCCCACATGATGGGCATGCAACACGCCCTCTAGTACTCCAACTAGATAAATTAGCATATGTAGGAATCATGATAGTCCATAAAAGAGCTGCCCGCATTTAATGTTCGGCAGTAGAGCATCAGTATGCGATACCTTCATAACTATTTCAATCCTCTATTAAGATTGTAAAAACATAATCATCCTCATCTTTCTTTACAAGGGTTCTACCAATTTATATGTTTCCACAAATAATTTAAATTCAATTTCTTGATCTTCAATTTTTGGAAATTTATGAAATTCTTCCGTCAAGCCCTGATTAATGAATCTACAAAATCCCTCAAATTGAATCTGACTAAATCCAGGTATTGTGGACATTCCCTCATTTCCATTCCGGAGCATCTTAATCTTAAGTTTCCTGTTTATCGAAAAAATCCCATTATTGACTCACTATTTATTCATCGAACCATACGGATCGATCTAACAATGATGGAATGTATATTCTGTTTACTGAATCACATGAAATTTCAGCCAACTCTATATATGTAATGTAATGTTCTAGGGTTTACATATACCTGTTTCATGCACATCCATGGTGGCAAATTATAAGGAATTAAAACATCAAATATTTTTCATGCTAAACTATCGGCCAGATGTCTCAACATTCCATCCTTTGTACGACCTTTATCATGCCATCTCATTGAAGAAGCTGTTTTTGACGATGCATAGATTCTTTTCAATCTAGGTATGAGAGGAAAGTAATGCAAATACTTTGGCCGTTATTTTTTGTCGTATTGCATCCACATCATTCAATAGATCATCATCATCTTTTTTATGCATTATCCATCATGAAGATCCACATACATGGCATGATTCTTTATCAGCATTATCACTCCGATATAATATACAATCATTCGGACAACTGTGAATCTTCTCATACCCAAGATCTAATTCCTTTACTGATTTTTTTGGCTTCATAAAAGAAAGATGGCAAAATAGTACCTTCTAGAAATGCATTATTTAATAATTGCAACAACATAGTAAAACTCTTACTAAACCATCCATTCAAATATTTCAAATGAAATAAATGCACAAGAAAAGAAGTCTTCGAAAAATTCTTGCAACCCGAATATAATTCTTGATCACAATCTTCCAATAAATGATGATATCGAACTGTTTGATCATTAAATGAACGTATAGCCTCCTCAACATGATAGGATCACTGGAGTGTGGCAATCCCTTAAACATCCCAACTGTTTCTTGTCCTCTATGGAATCTCTTATATTTTCAACACCAAGCCCAAGAGCATCTCTGAGCAGCCCACTCATATCATCTTCTCTTGCAGGATTCCTTTGTAGGTTGTCGAATCCCCGAGCAAATATATGTTCTACATACGAGGATTGATTACATGAAGATGATAACATAGACTCTCCATGAAATACCCACTCGGAATAACCTTTCAAAAAACCATTCCACACCAAATGTTCTTCAATAATTTGTGGATCAAGTGAAAAATAATTTACACATTTTCAGCATAAACATAGAATCTTTCCATTCATACTAGATTTCTCAATAGCAAATTTGATGAAATCTTGAACTCCATCTAAATAATCTTTGCTAGACCTTGGTTTATTTATCCAACTTTTGTCCATTATAAGAGAACTTGATTGAAATTGCAATTTAACTGAACAATAAAAATATATACATATCATTTTGCATTCAAATGAATAACAGGATTGAAAGTGTAAATCTGAATTGATAGAACTCAAAATAACTTAACATAAAAATAATTCAAAATATAATATCTTGCTAATAGTCACGCAAATAAAAAAATAGCTTGATTAATTCTAGAATTGTTGCTTGTAATAGTCATGGAAAATATACCATCTAAATGCAAGTGCTAAGTACCTCACATATCTATACATTCTATATATTCTAAATGTAATAATATTGCATTCAAATATCTCAATCAGATCAGATAGGTTTTTATAGGATAATATGATCGTATGAGTGATGCCCTTCATGCAATTGAGAATGTGGTTCAAATCTCTATATGATTAGTATCAAAAAATGCATTCAAAGGAGATACATATATGCAAGAAACATTATTTACCTTGCTTCCAATGTAATTTAAATTTGTAAAGACACCACCCTATTGTCATCCTTGGACCCAAATATATCTAGCATTTCCTCCAGGAAGATGTCAACAAGCAGAGAAGTATTCATTAAGAATATTTACATCTTCAATTTTTGAAGAGTAAATATTCAGGAAAGAAATGAATAAGCAACTTTGTGACTTCTCTGTTCATTCACATGCTGGCTTTGTGTCAAAGCTGGTCAAGCAGATCGCAAAAGCCTGAAACACAGAGAGTGGATAACGATAATCCACAGTTGACAATATCCTTTACTATTTTCCCAAAATGGAGAATTACTTTCTCTTGCTCTGCTAGAGAGAGCTGGTGGAAAGCATCTACAGCTGCCACGAGCTGAAAGTTCTTGACAGAAGCTACCATCACTCGCCCTCTAAAAGTTAGGCACCAGCACCGCAATTGCTCATGTAAGATAATTTTGTATTTTACTAATAGCGATCAGAAAATTCCAAGCTAGTATTGAAAATATCAACACATGAATTTGGACATTGCAAGATTCAAAATAAAGAATTTTCATACTACAACTACTTTCTGAGGAAATTAGTACAGAGATTAGAGGAATTGGATCCAATTGGACAAATTGAATTTCCAAATAGCAAACATTTAAATTGTTTTCCTCCTGACTTTCCAAATAACATGTAAGACTTTGGTACGTTCCAGGTTTTGTGCGGTTAACAAATGTTAAAAATTTGCTTCTAACCATTCCTAACCTCAGAATCACTTTACATTAGGGAAAAAAATTGTGGGGAAATAAAAGATAAGGTATTTAACAATAAATTTAGGAGATGAAACATGAGCAATGAAATGAAAACAGAACATATCAACTGATAACATTGTCCTAAAGATGAAAACAGGGCGACAAGTGCAATTTAATGTCCTAAAGATGCAATCCAGTAACAGTCTTAGCATAATATTCTTATTAAAGAACAGAGAGACAACTGATAACATTGTCAATAGGATCAAAACAGAACATATCAAAAACACTATAGAACGGTAACATAGAACTATTCCATGGGTGAAAAGGAAAGGATGTTAAGAAAACTAAGTGCTAGGTGGGGAACATTGACTTCTTAACAAAATATCTAATATTGTAAAAAGCAATAAGAATTGATGAGGTCCTCTTAGATTAATTTAAGTTCCTATAACATAGTATCTTCTTTCTATTCCATGTTCTTTAGATTTTCCTTCATAATTGCAAAGGGATCAATTCACTAAAAATTCTGGTTGGTCTGCTATGTAGATCTGAGGGCTAGAGATCAAGACGCACATGGCAAAGTGTATCATACTTCAACCAGCATGAATTTTGTATCATAATCTAAAGAAAAGACCAAAACCGCCAGATCTATATCCTACCTTTTCTCAACCCAGCTCCAAGTTTTCTTAAAATGGATCGTTGACGGCAACTCATAATAAAACCCCATACGGAAATTGAAAAACGCATACAAGAAAGTAAACTTATATGATCTAGTCTTCGAGATGCTTGAATTTGAGGGGTAATAGGAGGTCGACCGACAACGGATGTGGGAATTGATCAAAAATAATCAGGACGTGAAATTTCCCCATCCATCTCATAGGTTTTGCACAGGGAGTGTGTGCACACATATAGATCAAATCAAGCACTTCCGGAGAAGACAGGAAAGTAAATAATCGAAAAGGGGATAGAAGAAGGGCTTCCATACTAGATCCACTATCGCCGAGATGTGCTCAATCTCGATCAGCTTAAAATTCTCTCGATCCCTTAACGATCTCGCCGCTTCCTCTGTTGCTCAGGAAAATGGGGGGAGGGATGGTTCTGGAAAATGGAGCCTGCTAAATGGAGACGAAGACGAGGAGGGGGAGGAGGAGGCGGTGGATGGCGTTGTTTGAGAAAGTCGGCTAGGGCTTTAGTGGAAGGAGGAGGCGATGGATGGCATTGCTCGAAAATCGAAGGAGATGGGTTGGGAGCTCGGAGATGGTGAAAGTCGGCTAGGATTTTAGTGGAAGGAGGAGGCGGGTTGGCAACTCGGAGAGGGGTTAGGAAATCGTAGACGGCGGTCGGCTAGGGTTTTGGTGGAAGGAGGAGGGGTGGGTTTCCGAAAGAAATCATAGACGGCGGTCGGCTAGGGTTTTGGTGGAAGGAGGAGGGGTGGGTTTCCGAAAGAAATCATAGACGGCGGTCGGCTAGGGTTTTGGTGGAAGGAGGCGGGGTGGGTTTCGGTAAGAAATCACAGACGGAGATGGAAGGAGGCGGAAAGAAATCGCTGACGGAGGTCGGCTGGGGTGAGGCGGGATGGGTTTCGAAGTCTCGCGGACGGCGACCCTCACCACCAATTAAACCTAAATCCTGGCCTCCGGCGACGCTTATCACTGTCCTCCGTCGTCCGATTAAATTAATTTTAGGCCTCCGACGTCGCTCGTAACCGTAGCTAAGAATTCGTCATAATTTTTGACCTCCGATAACATTTATAACCATTAATAAAAATTCACCAAGCATTCTAGAAGCTAACTAACTCTAAAATTTGATCTCCGACGACGTTTATAGCCGTCTGATTAAAAATTTATTTCTACCACCAATAACATTTATAATCATTATTAAAATTTAAAAAAATTCTTCACGAACAATTTAAATTAATTTTAATTAATAATCTATTTTATTTATATCAACACTTTAATCTAGCATCGTAAAATAAAAATCATTATTTTTACTATTTACTATAGTAATTAAATTTTAATTAAATTAAAAATTAATTAAGTCCAAGCCTTGATCCAATCAAGGATCAATCTTTCTTAGTGATTAGGTCATCTCGTAATCTAATATAGTCAAACCAAATTCAATCTAATTCAATCAAATTTGATCCAAATCTCATTACTTAATCAAATTAAGCATATCAATAATCTAATTGCTAATTAATACTCTAATAATGATAGAGTCCCGATCCAATCGGATTCAAAAAGGTAGAGTCCCAATTCAGTAGGACTCCCATTCATAGAATCCCAATCTAATGGGATTCTTGACCATAGAGTTTCAAACTATTGAAACTCTTGATTAGCCATTAGATCATGTAGGAACTTCTATTATGTATGATCTCATAGATTCAAACACTAAGCTAATAGCACGAGAACCAATTTTTATACTAATCAATATGACCATCTAGTAATAGTATCCGATGTTCGGATAGGTCGAATTGTTATAACGCAATATTCATGAACCTGTGACATATGGTTATTGTATAATTCATCTCCTTAGCCTTAAGAGAATAACCTAGGATTTAATTGTCAACCCTGAATAAGTCATCCATATTATATTCCAAATTTTAACATCCATCATATGGATTATCCTGGCCAAGATTTTGCTAAATTGAAATATAATGATGCATTATCTCCAAGCTTTTGGAGTGGTCAATCCCATCTTAACTCATGCACCGACTTAACAAGTACTTGACTGCACCCAGAAATCTTTCATCACTAAATTAGAAATTCAAGTAGTCTAGCACTAAAATCAATGAATTACTTGCAAGTCACCATGGTGATCTCTGATCTAAGAGATACTTATACTCATATCCTTCACGAGCAACTCTTGATAATAGTTGAGTTATATTTAGTGAAATATACGCCTATATTTTACCTGCATGCCATACTAATGTCTCCACACTCCTTGGTTAAGAGGACAACCAACTAATATGGTACACAATAATCTACACTCTATAAATATTATCGTCTTAGATAATAACGTATCATTTGATCATAAATAGATTTAAGGACTAAACGATAAATTCTCCTTTATCGATTCTAAATAGTCCTAAGAACTTCATCATAAAAGAGTTAATAAAAAAAGATGCATAAGAAGTGATAAAAAGCTAGAATAATAATTTTATTCATTTTATAATTTATGTACGAATTACAATATGCTCAACCATCTACAACTTAGATAATTGACTTTAGGATATATTTTTCAATAGATACACCTTCAAAAGATATGTCAAATTTACTCATTATTGAAACTAACCTCACAATTTCTTTTACTTCTAGTTGGTTTATAGATTTTGATTCGAGTGCTCACCTGTGTACATCAATACAGGATCTAAAAGAAAGTAGAGGGTTAAGGAAAGGTAAAGTAACCCTTTGGATTGGTGAATGAGCAAAAGTTGTTGCTATGGCCATGAGCACTAACCTCTACGATTACTATCTGTATTTAGTTTGATACTTAGAGACTATTATTATGCACCTACTACTAACTGGAATTGATTTTTATTTCATCATTAGCACAGCATGACTATATTTTTAGTTTTAATAAAGACTACTTTATGCTTTATTTTGGAATTAAATTGGTTGCATGTGGCTTTATGATTGACGATCTCTGTCACTTACATAAGGATGTATTTGTGAATGTATCTGAGCAAATAGTGAGTGGCGTAAAGATAAGATAAACCAAAAGTATATGTGGCACCTTAGGCTTGGTCATATTGGAGTGGATAGAATAACCAAATCGAAGAAATATGGGCTTTTTGGCTCATTGGCTCTTAAGTCATACCAGGTTTATGAATCCTATCTTTAAGGAAAGATAGCCAAACTATCCTTTATAGGACATGGGGAGAAGTCCACTGAGATACTTGCCCTTAACACATTGATGTGTGTGGCCCATTTAATGTGCAGAATAGTGGTGATTATCTTTACTTCATAATTTTTATCGATGATTATTTATGGTATGGGTCTGTGTGTCTTATGAAACACAATCTGAAGCCTTTAGAAAGTTCAAAACATTTAGATATGAAGTAAGGATGCAAAATGGAAAACTCCTCAAAGTTTTTTTATCAGATCGAGGAGAAAAATATCTTAGTGAAAAATTCTAGAATTATCTTAAAAAAATGGCATAGCCTCATAATGGACTCCTAGTATACCTCAACTCAATAGGGTGTCAGAAAAAAGAAATAGGACTCTATTAGATATGATCCAATCCATAATGAGCTTCACTAATCTTTCTTTATTTCTTTAGGGACATGCTTTACTTTCTACTATTTATATATTAAATAGAGTTTCCTCTAGGTCTGCTCCTACCATGCCATATGAGATGTGGCATGGTAAGAAATCGAGTCTAGGTTATCTCAAGATTTAGGGATGTCCAATCCATTTCAAGTGATAGCAAGTAGACAAACTAGAAGCTAGGTTTATGAGAGATCATTTCATAGAGTATCTAAAAGTGTCTTTCGAATACTACTTTTGCTTTCCAAAAGATCACAATACGATTGTGAGTCAATATGTTGTATTCTTAGAAAAATAATTTATCCAAAATAAAGGCAGTGGAAGAAAAATTGAGCTCGAAGAGAAAGTCTCTAAAGAGCAATCAATCATAGAATCTATAGAACATATTCATATTGAGCTAACATATGAAGTACCAGAAGGGAAATCCTAATTTTTTGAACCAGGTTCGTTCAGATCTGATCGGATCAAGAGATATATTTGAAAATTTTTTTTCTTTGATCCAAATTAGATCTAAAATATTTTAGATCTGATTCTTATTATTTTAATAATAAAAAATAAAATTTAGATAAATTATATTAAATTTAATTTACCTTGATGTAGGGTATGTTAGATATATGTGCCTTAGAAGCAAGAATTGGCTGACACTTGTAATACACTTCTAGGAGCAAAATTATAATTTTGACTATTATCAATAAAATGGGTTATTTTCTATCACATATATATATATATATTTAGTATCTGTGATACATTCTTTGAGTTAATGGTAATGATAATTCATATTTTCAAGAGTTGAAAATTTAAGACATGAATAATCATTATTAACTCATAAAATGCTCCCGATCATAGGATCATCACGAGGATGGTGATTGATTCGGAAGGTTGGTGTACAATCACTTCTCTTTAATAGATAAATCTTGAGTCTACGGTGTAAAGACATCGGAGTAAAAGTACAGGTACTCGTTAGAAAATAAGGGCACTGAACATGACCATCTCGAGAGTCATTAGGAAGTCTACCTTCTCATCAATGACTGACTCGATGCTGCAGTGGTGTATCTGGTTCTTTGATCTAAGATGCATCGGTAGTTCACCTTGAGGGTGTTATAGTTTGACTACACCATAACTCGATCTCCTAGCCATTTGGAATCCTGAGGTGTATGTTGGCTATAGCATGTTCATTGTAGGAATTGGATTGCATCAAGATGGAATCTATCTACCTCAGTGGTAGAGGAGCAGCCCTATGATGATTATGAGAATCAAGTCCAGAAGCCCATAGCCATAGTATAGTGAAATAATAGAAAGAGTTTCTATTTAGGTTTTCACATCGAACTTGAATCGAATGATTACATCATATGATAGAGACTAGGGTTTGATGAGTTCACCTAAACCCTAATATGATCGAGGCTCAAGATAGAAGAACTTAATCACACAGGTAGCTGCATCAAGAGGTTCGCATTCAGCTCTGATGGGTTTTCACCATATACTACTAGGTGTCACCGGTGGATTTTGAGAGCAATTAGAATGATTTAGATAATCGATCATTCTAGCTGTTCGAATCAGAAGAGTTTTGATCCATCGAAAGAAGTTTCGATGATGTCGATGATAGAGATCATGACATATTCCATTACCATACAGAACTGAACCTAACTGGGTCACACAAACAAGGGTTTGAATCTGGTGATCATCAATTGAACTAATCCAGTTCAATTGATCTGAATGAGATTCAACTAGGTTCAAGAAAATCGTGCTAGCACTCGATTGAACCAAACGTTCTTCTTTTACTATCATAAATAGTTGTCCTGACTGAGCCAAAGAAGTTTGTGCTCGATCAGAAGCCTTCACTTGGTCTGACTAGAGCCTGTCCAGATCAAAAAAGGGTTGTCTTATTTTGTAAGACAATACCTGCCATTTTTGGTCAGCTGCCATTTCTCGTTCTTTGACTTTGGTCAAAAGTTGACCTTTGACTGGTCAAATATTGATCATTGACACTTTGACTTCTATCCACATGTCCCACACTTATTGAAGAGCTGGTGGGGGCCATCCCCCTACCAGAACCTGGCAAGGAGGAGGGTGCACGCCACCCTTGGCGTGTGC
This sequence comes from Cocos nucifera, assembly GCA_006176705.1. NCBI lineage: Eukaryota > Viridiplantae > Streptophyta > Magnoliopsida > Arecales > Arecaceae > Cocos > Cocos nucifera. The sequence goes on from QRFJ01001343.1 coordinate 220,769, forward strand.
CCAAGCTGAAGGCGCCCAGGAGTCCCTGTTGGATAGAGACTTCATCTCTTTTTTGGATTCTGATTAGACTTCTCCTAAGAACCAAGTTTGACTGATCTTAGGTGCCATCTAAGGATGAATCCAGGGGACTCTATTCTTCCTAATCAGATTTAGATCTGATTTCATAAAGGGTTGTGATTGGTTGGGAAGAAGAGGAGTTGGATCACGCATAGTCTATAAATAAGACCCTGCACCCAACTCAAAGAGCAATTGAATTCTCTACACCCCAAGGCTATTTGTCTCTCCCTCCTCCACGCCAAGCCCATCTTCTCCCTCTCCTCTCCACACTCAAAGTAGTTTGGGATCTAAGTTGATGCAATCTAGATGAGAGAAAGGCGACAGAAAGGTAGAAGGCTGCGCTGCTGCAAAAGACAACTACTGATCTTCAAAAGGTATTTTGAAGATCCTCCAAATTAGATTCAAATCTGATTTTTGGAGATGTGATAAAGAAGAAGAGGATCTTCAAATCCAATCTGAGTGGATACCGATAGAGACCAGGCACTTGCATGGCTAGATCTAGAACTTTCCGCTGCTTATAGGATCATCAATGGGTAATATGATTACCCTACATCAAGATAAATTAAATTAAATTTAATTTATCTAGATTTTATTTTTATTATTAAAATAATAAGAATTAGATCTGAAATATTTTAGATCTAATTTAGATCAAAGAGAAAAATTTTTGAAATATATCTCTTGATCTGATCAGATCTGAACGAACATGATCCGGAAAATTAGGATTTTCCTTCAACTGGTATCAAAGTCAAGGTTCTAAAGTATTTAGATCTAATTTTAAATTTATTTTAATTAAAAAATAAATGATTTCAAATATTACATGAGATGTTATTAAATTTGAAATAAAAAAAAAATTAAAATTAAATGATTTGGACCTAAGATTAGAAAATATGCATGACTAGTTCTAAAATAGAATAGTTCTATAGAATAGTCTTGCATATTTTCAATTTAATTTAATTAAATCATATTTTAAATCTATTTATTTACTATTTTTTGATATTATAATTATTATAATAACAACTAAAAAATAGTAAATATAAAATTATTTAATTTTAACATCATATGAGATATGATTGATGCATGCCTAGACTAGTTGTAGAATAGTTCTACATAGTTGTCTAGATTAGAGTTTATTTTGATAATATCAATTTAAATCTAATTTTTTAGATTATTATGATATAATTTAGATCTAAAAATATGCATGATTGATACATGAGATGTATGCAAAATATGTTATGATTAGATCTAATTTGTATATGAGATATATGATATAGATCTAAAACTGTTTTATAGTATTACATGTTCCTGATTACGGCGTTCCTCTTAGCCGTCCGATTATAAGAATGAAGAAGGATTTAAAGGCCTTCTCCTCCTATCCGATGGGGTGTTCTTATGATGTATAGGGGTGCTGCACGTTGTTCTTAATCAGAACTCAAAACTTACTTTCTGCAAAATCCTAGATCCTGAAACTCTAGGATTTATTATGCATATTTTATTTATGAACCTTATTTAATTAAGAATTAAGATTATAAAATATTAATTAAATATAAAATTGAAAATTTTAGATCTAAGACATATTCATAATACTGAATTCAGGCTTGGGTAGCTCAATTAGGTCTAAGCGGTTGATCAAACCGAATCAAGAGTTGGTTAGATGGGATCAACAATGCTTAAATTGATCAGCCTAATAGGATTAAGTCTGAGTCAAGATCGAGTCACGATCAAGCAAGATCTAATTAGGCTCAAAGGTTAGAGTCTGGATTGTAGGCTAACCCAGTTGGTTCTGACTCAATAATTTGGTGTCTAAGATAAGTTTGGCACATACGACCGACTGATTTTTAATTGGAAGCTACTCGACCTGAATACGTTCTTGTACGAGTTAATGGCATATCCCTTCCATCGGTCTCACTTATCTAACCATATCTGTTGACTTAGTTCTGATTTAAGGTGGTCAATAATCTGAGCTAACCCATGCCACTAGGTTAGTCATAATTGTTATGATTATGACAAGTCTAGTTTATTGAGATCTGAATCAATTCTTCCTAAGAAAAGATTAAGTCTGAGGTCTTCTACCATTGTAGATGTGCGGGCCCTTCCCAAGGTTGATTGTTTTCGGCTGGATATAGTGGCTCAGTTGCATCGAAAAGATGCAACCATGTCTATTAGGCATTGGATGCTATGGGCTAGAGGATGAGTTGGACTCAATATTCCAGATATGGTAAGAGACTCACTTAGAAATCCAGTCTGTGCAAATGGTGGGTCTGACTTAACTAAGGAATAGATCAATATTTCGGATACGATGAGATTCATGAATTAGAGATCAAGTTTGGGTGCACCGTGATTAGAGAATTATTAAACAAGAGTTGTTTACTCATTGGCTAACCCATCATCAATAACTGTTAGGTGAGGTGATGAGTCAGTTGGTGAGACCGCACCACCCACTAGAAATTATTAATTATGGAGATTTTTACATCTTTACAGAGAGAGTGTAAGGATCTGAAAAAATAGTGGGAGCTAATTTGTTTAAAAATAAAATTTTTAAATAAATTGGTCAAGTCATAATTACAGTATCTAACTTGAATCTTTGACTCTCTACAGAAAAATATCTACGTCCAACCCATTAGCACGTATCCTGGACATACATAGACTGACCGAACCCAATTATAAAGATTGGCTCAGAAACTACAAAATCATTTTGGGTTTCGAGAAATTAACACACGTATTGGACCAGGACCCTCCCACCTTACCAATCCGTCCATCCACTAAACAGAGAGCATCTCTAAAAAAATGGATAGACGAAGATAATAAGATTAGATATTACATGTTGGGCTCAATGTCTGATGAGCTCCAGCGTCAACATGAAGATATCGAGACTGCTCGCCAAATGTTGGCTCACCTACAGGAGATGTTTGGTGAACAGAGTCGCACAACCAAATATCAAGTTACGAAACGACCTTTTAAGACTAAGATGCATGATGGGCAGTCAGTCCAAGATCACTGTCTGATGATGATCAAGGACTTGGAAGAGCTTGAGAAGCTCGGTGTGAAGTTAGACTTGGATCTGCAGAATGATGTTATTCTACAATCCTTGACTGATGCATATGGGCAATTCATCATGAATTACCATATGCATAAACTTCAAAATTCCTTGGCCGAATTAATGAATATACTATCACCGCTGAGCTTTCTATGACAGGTTCTAAAGGCTCAGTTCTTGCTATGGAACGGACTTCTTCTAAAAGAAAGTCTTTTGGAAAGAAAAAGAAGTCTACAAAAAAGCAGAAGGTGAAAGGAGCAAACAAGAAGAAGGCAGAGTCGAAGAAGAAGGCCGCTGTCAAAGAAAAGTGTTTCCATTATAATAGCGATGGCCACTGAAAGCGGAACTGTCCTACTTACCTAGCCATCTTGAAGAACAAGAAGGAAGGTCCTTCTGAAGGTATGCTCATTATTAAGTCTAACCTTACGGTTTCTTCTGCATCCAGTTGGGTGCTTGACTCTGATTCTAGTGCTCATCTGTGTACTTCCATGCAGGATCTTGAGGATAGCAAAAGGCTGAGGGATGAAGATATGATCCTACGCATCGGTAATGGAGCAAGAGTTGCTGCAGTGGCGGTGGAAACATACCCTCTTCGACTACCATCTGGTTTAGACTTAGTTTTGAAAGACTGTTATTATGTGCCTGTAGCTAGCAAAAATTTGATTTCTGTTTCATGCTTTGCACTAGAAGGCTATGTGATTACCTTCTTTAAGGACCATTGTAACATTCTTTATGAAAGAAATAAAATTGCAAATGGTTTCCTTATTAACGATCTTTATCAGCTACATATTGATGTATCTGTTCTAACTATCGAGTAAAATGTGAATGCCAAACGACCTAGGGATAGTCCAAATGATAGGCATCTATGGCACCTGAGATTAGGTCATATAGCAGAAGATAGGATCAACAAATTGGAGAAAAAAGGGCTATTGAGTCCGTTGACTTTCGAGTCATATCCAACTTATGAATCTTGTCTTCAAGGCAAAATGACTAAACTTTCTTTTGTTGGACATGGGGAAAGGACCACAGATCTCCTTGCCCTAGTACATACTGATATGTGTGGCCCATTTGATGTACCAACTAGAGGCAATTTTGTCTACTTCATTATCTTTATCGATGATCTATTTAGGTATGGGTATGTGTATCTCATGAGACATAAGTCTGAAGCTTTTGAAAAGTTCAAAAAACTCAGACATGAAGTAGAAAAATAAACTAAAAAATCCATTAAGATTCTTCGATCAGATCGAGGAGGTGAATACCTTAGCCGGGAATTCGCAGACTATCTCAAAGAAAATGGCATAGTCTTATTAGATATATGTGCCCTAGAAGCCAGAATTGGCTGACACTTGTAATACACTTCTAGGGGCAAAATTATAATTTTGACTAAAATCAATAAATGTGTTATTTTCTATCACATATGTGTATTTAGTGTCTGTGATACATCCTTTGAGTTAATGGCAATGATAATTTATATTTTCAAGAGTTGAAAATTTAAGACATGAATAATCATTATTAACTCATAAATTGCTCCTGACCATAGGATCATCACGAGGATGGTGATTGATCCGGAAGGTTGGTGTACAATCGCTTCTCTTTAGTAGATGAGTCTTGAGTCTACGGTGTGGAGACACCAGGAGCGAGAGTACAGGTACTCGTTAGAGAACGAGGGCACTGAGCGTGACCACCTCGAGTAGTCATTAGGGAGTCTACCTTCTCGTCAATGACTGACTCGATGCTGCAGTAGTGTGTCTGGTTCTTTGACCTGAGGTGCATCGGCAGTTCACCTTGAGGGTGTTATAGTTTGACTACACCATTACTCGGTCTCCTAGCCATATGGAACCCTGAGGTGTATGTTGGCTATAACATGTTCATTGTAGGAACTGGATTGCATCAAGATGGAATCTATCTACCTCGGTGGTAGAGGAGCAGCCCTATGATAATCATGAGAATCAAGTCCAGAAGCCCATGGCCATGGCAGAGTGAAATAATAGAAAGAGTTTCTATTTAGATTTTCACATTGGACTCGAATCGAATGATTACATCATATGACAGAGACTAGGGTTTGACGAGTTTACCTTAACCCTAATCTGATCGGGGCTCAAGATAGAAGAACTGAATCACACAGGTAGCTGCACCAAGAGGTTCGCATTCAGCTCTGATGGGTTGCCACCATATACTGCTAGGTGTCACTGGTGGATTTTGGGAGCAATTAGAATGATTTAGATGATCGATCATTCTAGCTGTTCGAATCAGAAGAGTTCTGATCCATCGAAAGGAGTTTCGATGATGTCGATGATAGAGATCATGACATATCCCATTACCATACAGAACTGAACCTAACTGGGTCACACAAACAAGGGTTTGAATCTGGTGATCATCAATTGAACTGATCTAGTTCAATTGATCTGAATGAGATTCAATTAGGTTCAAGGAAATCGTGCTAGCACTCGATTGAACCTAACGTTCTTCTTTTGCTATCATAAATAAGTTGTCCTGACTGAGCCAAAGGAGTTTGTGCTCAATCAGAGGCCTTCATATGGTCTGACTGGAGGTTGTCCAAGTCAGAAAAAGGTTGTCTTATTTTGTAAGACATTACCTGCCATTTTTGGTCACCTGCCATTTCTTGTTCTTTGACTTTGGTCAAAAGTCTACCTTTGACTGGTCAAACGTTGACCATTGACACTTTGACTTTTGACCACATGTCATGCACCTATTGGAGAGCTGGTGGGGGCCTGTCCCCCTGCCAGAACCTGGCAAGGAGGAGGGCGCACGCCACCCTAGGCGTGTGCCCAAGTTGGAGGCGCCTAGGAGTCCTTGTTGGACAAGGACTCCATCTCCTTTTTGGATTCCAATTAGAGTTCTCCTAAGAATCCAACTTTGACTGGTCTTAGGCACCCTCTAAGGAGGAATCCAGGGGACTCTATTCCCACCAATCAGATTTAGATCTGATTTCACAAAGGGTTGTGATTGGTTGGGAAGAAGAGGAGTTGGATCACAGCTTAGTCTATAAATAAGACCCTGCGCCCAACTCAGATTGTAAATGATATGATTGAGAATCATAATTTCCCACGCCCAAGGCTGCCTCTCCCCTCTTCCTCCATGCCAAACCTCCTTCTCCCCTTCTCCTCTCCACGTCCAAAAGGAGTTTTGGACTTTGGTTGGTGCGATCCAGATCAAAGAAAGGCGATCAAAAGCAAGAAGGCTGCGCTGCTGCAAAGGACGACTGCTGATCTTCAAAAGGAGTTTTGAAGATCCTCCAGATCAGATCCAGATCTAATTTTTGGAGATGTGATAGAGAAGAAGAGGATCTCTAGATCCAACCCGAGTGGATACCGGTAGAGGCCAGGCGCTTGCGTGGCTAGATCCAGAACCTTCCGCTGCAATCAGGATCATCAACAGGGTAATAGGATTACCCAAATCAGGTAAATTAAATTTGATTTAATTTATCTTATTTTATTTTATTTATTAAAATAATAAGAATTAGATCTGAAAATATATCAATCTGATTATAGATCAAAGAAAAAAATTTTTGAAATATATCTCTTGATCTGATCAGATCTGAACGAACCTGGACCGGAAAAATCAGGATTTTCCTTCAACTGGTATCAGAGCCATGGTTCTAAAATTGTTTTAGATCTAATTTTAAATTTATTTTTTAATTAAAAAAATAATTGATTTTAGATGTCACATGAGATGTGATCAGATCTGAAATCAGAAAAAATTAAAATTAAATGATTTGGATCTAAGATTAGAAGATATGCATGACTAGTTCTAGAAATAGAATAGTTCTATAGAATAGTCTTGCATGTTTTTGAATTTAATCTGATTAAATCATATTTTAGATCTATTTATTTACTATTTTTTGATATTATAATGGTTATAATAACATCTAAAAAATAGCAAATAAAAATTATTTAATTTTAAATATCATATGAGATATGATTGATGCATGTCTAGACTAGTTGTAGAATAGTTCTACATAATTGTCTAGATTAGAATTTATTTTGATTAGATCAATTTAAATCTAATTTTTTAGATTATTATGAGATAATTTAGATCTGAAAAATATGCATGATTCGATACATGAGATGTATGCAAAATATGCCATGATTAGATCTAATTTGTATATGAGATATATGATATAGATCTATAAACTGTTTTGTAGTATTGAATGTTCCTGATTAAGGCGTTCCTCTTGGCCGTCCGGTCATAAGAACGAAGAAGGGTTTAAAGGCCCTCTCTTCCCATTCGATGGGGTGTTCTTATGATGTGTAGGGGTGCTGCGTGTTCGTCCTTAATCAGAAATCCAAAACTTACTTTCTGCAAAACCCTAGATCCTGAAACCCTAGGATTTATTGTGCATATTTTGTTTATGAACCCTACTTAATTAAGAATTAAGTTTATGGAATATTAATTAGGTCTAAAATTGAGAATTTCAGATCTAAGACATATTCATAATACTGGGTTCGGGCTTGGGTAGCTCAATTAGGTCTAAGCGGTTGATCAAACCGAATCAAGAGTTGGTTAGATGGGATCAACAATGCTTAAATTGACCAGCCTAATAGGATTAAGTCTGGGTCAAGATCGAGTCACGATCAAGCAAGACCTAATTAGGCTCAGAGGTTAGAGTCTGGATTGTAGGCTAACCCAATTGGTTCTGACTCAACAATTTGGTGTCTAAGGTAAGTTTGGCACATACGACCGACTGGTTTTTAATTGGAAGCTACTCGACCTGAATGCGTTCTTGTACGAGTTAATGGCATATTCCTTCCACCGGTCTCACTTACCTGGCCATATCTGTTGACACAGTTCTGATCTGAGGTGGTCAATAATCCGAGCTAACCCATGCCACTAGGTTAGTCATAATTGTTATGACTAAGCCAAGTCTAGTTTAATGAGACCTGAATCAATTCTCCCTAAGAAAAGATTAAGTCTGAGGTCTTCCACCATTGTAGATGTGCGGGCCCTTCCCGGGGTTGATTGTTCTCGGCTGGATACAGTGGCTCAGTTGCACCGGGAAAAGATGCAACCATGTCTATTAGGCATTGGATGCTATGGGCTGGAGGATGAGTTGGGCTCAATATTTCGGATACGGTGAGAGACTCAATTAGGAACCCAGTCTATGCAAATGGTGGGTCTGACTTAACTAAGGAGTGGATCAATATTCCGGATACGGTGAGATTCATGAATTAGAGACCAAGTTTGGGTGCACCATGATTAGAGAATCATTGAACAAGAGTTGTTCACTCATTGGCTAACCCATCACCAATAACTGTTAGGTGAGGTGATGAGTCAGTTGGTGAGACCGCACCACCCACTAGAAATCATTAATCGTGGAGATTTTCGCATCTCTACAGAGGGAGTGTAGGGATCCGAGAAAATAGTGGGAGCTAATTTGTTTAAAAATAAAATCCCTAAACAAATTGGTCAAGTCAAAATTACAGTATCTAACTAGAATCTTTGACTCTCTACAGGAAAATGTCTGCGTCCAACCCATTGGCACGTATCCTGGACACACACATAGACTGACTGGACCCAATTATAAAGATTGGCTCAGGAACTACAAAATTATTTTGGGTTCCGAGAAGTTAACCCATGTTTTGGACCAGGACCCTCCCACCTTACCAGCCCGTCCATCCACTGTTGAACAGAGAGCGTCTCTGGAAAAATGGATTGACGAAGATAATAAGGCCAGATATTACATGTTGGGCTCGATGTCTGATGAGCTCCAGCGCCAACATGAAGATATCGGGACTGCTCGCCAAATGTTGGCTCACTACAGGAGATGTTTGGTGAACAGAGTCGCGCAGCCAAATATCAAGTCACGAAATGACTTTTTAAGGCTAAGATGCGTGATGGGCAGTCAGTCCAAGATCACTGTCTGACAATGATCAAGGACATGGAAGAGCTTGAGAAGCTCGGTGTGAAGTTGGACTTGGATCTGCAGAACGATATTATTCTGCAATCCTTGACTGATGCATATGGGCAATTCATCATGAATTACCACATGCATAAACTTCAAAATTTCCTTGGCCGAATTAATGAATATGCTGGTTACCGCTGAGCTTTCTATGAAAGGTTCTAAAGGCTCAGTTCTTGCTATGGAACGGACTTCTTCCAAAAGAAAGTCTTATGGAAAGAAAAAGAAGTCTGTGAAAAAGCAAAAGGTGGAAGGATCAAAGAAGAAGAAGGCAGAACCGAAGAAAAGGTCGATGGCAAAGGAAAGTGTTTCCATTGCAACAGCGACGGCCATTGGAAGCGGAACTGCCCTACTTACCTGGCCACCCTGAAAGAACAAGAAGGAAGGTCCTTCTGGAGGTATGCTCGTTATTGAGTCTAACCTTACGGTTTCTTCTGCATCCAGTTGGGTGCTTGACTCTGGTTCTAGTGCTCATCTGTGCACTTCTATGCAGGGTCTTGAGGATAGCAGGAGGCTGAGGGATGGAGACATGATCCTACGCATCGGTAATGGAGCAAGAGTTGCTGCAGTAGCCGTGGGAACATACCCTCTTCGATTACCATCTGGTTTAGACTTAGTTTTGAAAAGACTGTTATTATGTGCCTGCAGCTAGCAGGAATTTGATTTCTGTTTCATGCTTAGCACAAGAAGGTTATGTGATCACCTTCTTTAAGGACCATTGTAACATTCTTTATGAAAGAAATAAAATTGCAAATGGTTTCCTTATTAATGGTCTTTATCAGCTACATATTGATGTACCTATTTTAACTATCGAGCAAAACGTGAATGCCAAACGACCTAGGGATAGTCCAAACGACAGATATCTATGGCACCTGAGATTAGGTCATATAGCAGAAGATAGGATCAACAAATTGGAGAAAAATGGGCTATTGAGTCCATTGACTTTTGAGTCATATCCAACTTGTGAATCTTGTCTTCAAGGCAAAATGACTAAACTCCCTTTTGTTGGACATGGGGAGAGGGCCACAGATCTCCTTGCCCTAGTACATACTGATGTGTGCGGCCCATTTGATGTGCCGGCTAGAGGCAATTTTGTCTACTTCATTACCTTTACCGATGATCTGTCTAGGTATGGGTATGTGTATCTTATGAGACACAAGTCTGAAGCTTTTGAAAAGTTCAAAGAATTCAGACATGAAGTAGAAAAACAAACTGGAAAACCCATTAAGGTTCTTCGATCAGATCGAGGAGGTGAATACCTTAGCCGGGAATTCCTAGACTATCTTAAGGAAAATGGCATAGTCTCTCAATGGACTCCACCAGGAACACCTCAACTCAACGGGGTTTCAGAATGGAGAAATCGGACTCTATTGGATATGGTTCGATCCATGATGAGCTTCACAGACCTCCCTGATTTTCTTTGGGGACACTTCATTGTTAACTTCAATTTATCTTACTGAATAGGGTTCCCTCTAAAACCGTTCCTACCACACCGTATGAGATATGGCACGGTAAGAAACCAAGTCTGAGTCATCTCAGAATTTGGGGTTGTCCGGCTCATGTCAAAAGACAACAAGCGGACAAGTTAGAGTTTAGGTCCTTTAGAGCTCGATTCATAGGATATCCTAAAGAGTCATTAGGATACTATTTCTACATTCCAGAAGACCACAATGTGATTGTGAGTCGACATGCCATATTTTTCTTGAAAAATAGTTTATTCAAGATAGCGGCATTGGAAAGCAGATTAAGCTTGATGAGAAAGTCTCACAAGCAGAACGAGCTAAGGACCAATTGGAACCAAATCAGGTTGAGCCAATAAGAACACTACCTCCTCCACCTCGTAGATCGGAAAGAGTTTCCCGTCCCCCTGAAAGATACTTAGGTATTATTTCAGAGGATGTAGAGGAAATGTTCCTCATAGGTAATGGTGCTCATGGTGATGATCCCAAAACCTACAACGAGGCGATATCAGATATCGACTCCGAGAAATGGCTAGAGGCAATGCAAGTCAGAAATTGACTCGATGCACTCAAACCAAGTCTGGACCTTGGTAGATCCACCAGAAGGTATAGTACCTATTGGGTGTAAATGGATCTTCAAGAGAAAGATTGGTGCAGATGGGAATGTGGAGACATTCAAGGCTAGACTAGGTGGCAAAAGGTTATAGTCAACGCGAAGGCATTGACTATCAGGATACCTTTTTTCCCAGTAGCTATGCTAAAATCCATCCGCACATTGCTTGCCGTTGCAGCCTATTTCGATTATGAAATATGGCAAATGGACGTGAAAACGGCATTCCTAAATGGATATCTTGAGGAAGATATCTATATGGAACAGCCGCTAGGTTTCACATCCAGTGATACTGATCACAAGGTTTGCAAGCTGCAAAGGTCCATATATGGACTTAAGCAAGCATCTCGGAGCTGGAACACTCGTTTCAATGATGTGATCAAAAAGTTTGGTTTCATCAAAAATGAAGAGGAACCATGTGTTTTCAAAAAGGGTCAGTGGGAGCGCTGTTGTCTTCCTCGTATTGTACGTGGATGACATCCTCCTTATTGGGAATGATATTCCCATGTTGACATCAGTCAAGATGTGGTTGTCCAAGGAATTCTCCATGAAAGACCTAGGTGAAGCATCCTTTATTCTAGGAATTAAGGTCTATAGGGATAGACCGAATAGGATGCTAGGACTTTCACAGAAGATGTACATAGAGAAAGTACTAAAGAGGTTTAGTATGGAAAACTCTAAGAGGGGATTAATACCCTTCAGACATGGTATTCATCTTTCCAAGAAGATGTGCCCCAGCACACCTGAGGAAATAGAACGCATGAGCAAGATCCCTTATGCTTCTGCAATAGGGAGCCTCATGTATGCCATGCTATGTACACGACCTGATATAGCCCATGCTGTGAGTGTCACAAGCAGATATCAGTCAAATCCAGGTGAAGAACACTGGACTTCTGTGAAATGTATCCTTAAGTACTTGAGAAGAACTAAGGATATGATGTTGGTCTTTGGTAATGGAGAACTCCAAGTTCCAGGGATACACAGACTCGGATTTCATGTCCGATATAGATGATCGAAAGTCGACATCTGGAAGTCTGTTTGTGTGCAATGGTGGTGCTGTCAGCTGGAAGAGTTCCAAGCAAACTGTGATAGCAGATTCCACCATGGAAGCAGAATATATCGCTGCATCAGAGGCTGCAAAGGAAGCATTCTGGTACAAGAAGTTTGCTGCAGAAATTGGAGTAATGCCATCAGATGCCATTCCTCTTTACTGCGACAACAATGGCGCCATAGCCCTTGCTAAGGAGCCGAGGTCTCACCAGAAATCCAAGCACATTGAGCGGCGATACCACCTCATCCGCGATTACCTCGAGAAAGGTTACGTTGAGGTCAAGAGAGTCAACTCCACAGATAATGTGGCAGACCCACTTACAAAGCCGTTGGGCCAGCAGAAGATCGAAGCCCACCTTGAGAAGATGGGACTTAGACTTGTAGCCAATTGGCTTTAGGACAAGTGGGAGATTGTTAGATATATGTGCCCTAGAAGCCAGAATTGGCTGACACTTGTAATACACTTCTAGGGGCAAAATTATAATTTTGACTATAATCAATAAAATGGGTTATTTTCTATCACATATGTGTATTTAGTGTCTGTGATACATCCTTTGAGTTAATGGTAATGATAATTCATATTTTCAAGAGTTGAAAATTTAAGACATGAATAATCATTATTAACTCATAAACAGCTCCCGACCATAGGATCATCACGAGGATGGTGATTGATCCGGAAGGTTGGTGTACAATCGCTTCTCTTTAGTAGATGAGTCTTGAGTCTACGGTGTGGAGACACCGGAGCGAGAGTACAGGTACTCGTTAGAGAACGAGGGCACTGAGCGTGACCACCTCGAGTAGTCATTAGGGAAGTCTACCTTCTCGTCAATGACTGACTCGATGCTGCAGTAGTGTGTCTGGTTCTTTGACCTGAGATGCATCGGCAGTTCACCTTGAGGGTGTTATAGTTTGACTACACCATTACTCGGTCTCCTAGCCATATGGAACCCTGAGGTGTATGTTGGCTATAGCATGTTCATTGTAGGAACTGGATTGCATCAAGATGGGAATCTATCTACCTCGGTGGTAGAGGAGCAGCCCTATGATGATCATGAGAATCAAGTCCAGAAGCCATGGCCATGGCAGAGTGAAATAATAGAAAGAGTTTCTATTTAGATTTTCACATTGGACTCGAATCGAATGATTACATCATATGACAGAGACTAGGGTTTGACGAGTTCACCTTAACCCTAATCTGATCGGGGCTCAAGATAGAAGAACTTAATCACACAGGTAGCTGCACCAAGAGGTTCGCATTCAGCTCTGATGGGTTGCCACCATATACTGCTAGGTGTCACTGGTGGATTTTGGGAGCAATTAGAATGATTTAGATGATCGATCATTCTAGCTGTTCGAATCAGAAGAGTTCTGATCCATCGAAAGGAGTTTCGATGATGTCTATGATAGAGATCATGACATATCCCATTACCATACAGAACTGAACCTAACTGGGTCACACAAACAAGGGTTTGAATCTGGTGATCATCAATTGAACTGATCTAGTTCAATTGATCTGAATGAGATTCAATTAGGTTCAAGGAAATCGTGCTAGCACTCGATTGAACCTAACGTTCTTCTTTTACTATCATAAATAAGTTGTCCTGACTGAGCCAAAGGAGTTTGTGCTCAATCAGAGGCCTTCATATGGTCTGACTGGAGGTTGTCCAAGTCAGAAAAGGTTGTCTTATTTTGTAAGACATTACCTGCCATTTTTGGTCACCTGCCATTTCTTGTTCTTTGACTTTGGTCAAAAGTCTACCTTTGACTGGTCAAACGTTGACCATTGACACTTTGACTTTTGACCACATGTCATGCACCTATTGGAGAGCTGGTGGGGGCCTGTCCCCCTGCCAGAACCTGGCAAGGAGAAGGGCGCACGCCACCCTGGCGTGAGCCCAAGTTGGAGGCGCCTAGGAGTCCTTGTTGGACAAGGACTCCACCTCCCTTTTTGGATTCCAATTAGAGTTCTACTAAGAATCCAGTTTGACTGGTCTTAGGCGCCCTCTAAGGAGGAATCCAGGGGTCTCTATTCCAACCAATCAGATTTAGATCTGATTTCACAAAGGGTTGTGATTGGTTGGGAAGGAAGAGGAGTTGGATCACAAGCTTAGTCTATAAATAAGACCCTGCGCCCAACTCAGATTAAATTGAATGATTGAGAATCAAATTCCCACGCCCCAAGGCTGCCTCTCCCCTCTTCCTCCATGCCAAACCTCCTTCTCCCTCTCCTCTCTCCACGTCCAAAAGGTTTTGGACTTTGGTTGGTGCGATTCAGATCAAAGAAAGGCGATCAAAAGCAAGAAGGCTGCGCTGCTGCAAAAGGACGACTGCTGATCTTCAAAAGGAGTTTTGAAGATCCTCCAGATCAGATCCAGATCTGATTTTTGGAGGTGTGATAGAGAAGAAGAGGATCTCCAGATCCAACCCGAGTGGATACCGGTAGAGGCCAGGCGCTTGCGTGGCTAGATCCAGAACCTTCCGCTGCAATCAGGATCATCTAACAGGGTAATAGGATTACCCAAATCAGGTAAATTAAATTTGATTTAATTTATCTTATTTTATTTTATTTATTAAAATAATAAGAATCAGATCTGAAACATATCAAGATCTGATTGAGATCAAGAGAAAAAATTTTTGAAATATATCTCTTGATCTGATCAGATCTGGACGAACCTGGACCGGAAAATCAGGATTTTCCCTTCAGGTAAACTATATTCACTTGGGTTCATAAATGGATTACCAAAGAAAGATTGGTGCATTAAGAAACCAAGTCTGAGTCATCTCAGAATTTGGGGTTGTCCGGCTCATGTCAAAAGACAACAAGCGGGACAAGTTAGAGTTTAGGTCCTTCAAAGCTCGATTCATAGGATATCCTAAAGAGTCATTAGGATACTATTTCTACATTCCAGAAGATTCACAATGTGATTGTGAGTCGACATGCCATCTTTCTTGAAAAATAGTTTATTCAAGATAGTGGCATTGGAAAGCAGATTAAGCTTGATGAGAAAGTCTCACAAGTACAACGAGCTAAGACCAATTAGAACCAAATCAGGTTGAGCCAATCCAACACTACCTCCTCCACCTCGTAGATCGAAAAGAGTTTTCCGTCCCCTGAAAGATACTTAGGTATTATTTCAGAGGATGTAGAGGAAAATGTTCCTCATAGGTAATGGTGCTCATGGTGATGATCCCAAAACCTACAACGAGGCGATATCAGATATCGACTCCGAGAAATAGGCTAGAGGCAATGCCAGTCAGAAATTGACTCGATGCACTCAAACCAAGTCTGGACCTTGGTAGATCCACCAGAAGGTATAGTACCTATTGGATGTAAATGGATCTTCAAGAGAAAGATTGGTGCAGATGGGAAATGTGGAGACATTCAAGGGCTAGACTGTGGGCAAAAGGTTTATAGTCAACGTGAAGGCATTGACTATCAGGATACATTTTTCCCAGTGGCTATGCTAAAATCCATCCGCACATTGCTTGCCATTGCAGCCTATTTCGATTATGAAATATGGCAAATGGACGTGAAAATGGCATTCTTAAATGGATATCTTGAGGAAGATATCTATATGGAACAGCCGCTAGGTTTCACATCCAGTGATATTGATCACAAGGTTTGCAAGCTGCAAAGGTCCATATATGGACTTAAGCAAAGCAATCTCGGAGCTGGAACACTCATTTCAATGATGTGATCAAAAAGTTTGGTTTCATCAAAAATGAAGAGGAATCGTGTGTCTTTCAAAAAGTCGGGAAGCGCTGTTGTCTTCCTCGTATTGTACGTGGATGACATCCTCCTTATTGGGAATGATATTTTCCTATGTTGACACAGTTCAAAATATGGTTGTCCAAGGAATTCTCCATGAAAGATCCTAGGTGAAGCATCCTTTATTCTAGGAATTAAGGTCTATAGGGATAGACCGAATAGGATGCTAGGACTTTCACAGAAGATGTACATAGAGGAAGTACTAAAGAGGTTTAGTATGGAAAACTCTAAGAGGGGATTAATACCCTTCAAACATGGTATTTATCTTTCCAAGAAGATGTGCCCTAGCACACCTGAGGAAATAGAACGCATGAGCAAGATCCCTTATGCTTCTGCAATAGGGAGCCTCATGTATGCCATGCTATGTACACGACCTGATATAGCCCATGCTATGAGTGTCACAAGCAGATATCAGTCAAATCCAGGTGAAGAACATTGGACTTCTGTGAAATGTATCCTTCAGTACTTAAGAAGAACTAAGGATATGATGTTGGTCTTTGGTAATGGAGAACTCAAGTTCAGGGGATATACAGACTCGGATTTCATGTCTGATGTAGATGATCGAAAGTCGACATCTGGAAAGTCTGTTTGTGTGCAATGGTGGAGCTATCAGCTGGAAAGTTTTCAAGCAAACATGATAGCAGATTCCACCATGGAAGCAGAATATATCGCTACATCAGAAGCTGCAAAGGAAGCATTCTGGTACAAGAAGTTTGCTGCAGAAATTGGAGTTGATGCCATCAGATGCCATTCCTCTTCTGCGACAACAATGGCCATAGCCCTTGCTAAGGAGCCAAGGTCTCACCAGAAAATCCAAGCACATCGAGCGGCGATACCACCTCATCCGCGATTTACCTCGAGAAGGTTACATCGAGGTCAAGAGAGTCGACTCCATAGATAATGTGGCATTCCACTTACAAAGCCATTGGGCCAGTAGAAGATCGAAGCCCACTTGAGAAGATGGGACTTAGATTTGTAGCCAATTGCTTTAGGACAAGTGGAGTTTGTTAGATATATGTGCCCTAGAAGCCAGAATTGGCTTGACACTTGTAATACACTTCTAGGGGCAAAATTATAATTTTGACTATAATCAATAAAATGGGTTATTTTCTATCACATATGTGTATTTAGTGTCTGTGATACATCCTTTGAGTTAATGGTAATGATAATTCATATTTTCAAGAGTTGAAAATTTAAGACATGAATAATCATTATTAACTCATAAAATGCTCCTGACCATAGGATCATCACGAGGATGGTGATTGATCTAAGGTTGGTGTTTCTCTTATAGTAGATGAGTCTTAGTCTACGGTGTAGACACCAAGTGAGTACAGGTACTTAGAGAATGAGGGCACTGAGCGTGACCACCTCGAGTAGTCATTAAGGAAGTCTACCTTCTCTTCAATGACTGACTCGATGATGTTAGTGGGTCTGGTTCTTTGACCTGAGATGCATCGACAGTTCACCTTGAGGGTGTTTATTTGACTACACCATGACTCGGTCTCCTGCCATTCGAATCCTGAGGTATGTTGGCTATAGCATGTTCATTGTAGGAATTGGATTGCACCAAGATGAATCTATCTACCTCGGTGGTGAGGAGCAGCCCTATATGATAATCATGAGAATCAAGTCCATAAGCCCATGGCCATGTAGAGTGAAATAATAGAAAGAGTTTCTATTAAGGTTTTCACATCGGACTGAATCGAATGATTAAATCATATGAGAACTAGGGTTTGACGAGTTCACCTTAACCCTAATCTGATCGGGCTCAAGATAGAAGAACTTAATCACACAAGTAGCTGCACAAAGGTTCATTCAGTTTGATGGGTTGCCACCATATACTGCTAGGTGTCACTGGTGGATTTTGGGAGCAATTAGAATGATTTAGATGATCGATCATTCTAGCTGTTGAATCAGAAGAGTTCTGATCCATCGAAAGAAGTTCGATGATGATGTGTGGATGGATTTATCGGTTGATGATATGAGACATGAATATCCCATTACCATACAGAACTGAAACTAACTGGGTCACACAAATAAGTGTTTGAATCTAGTGATCATCAATTGAACTGATCTAGTTCAATTGATCTGAATGAGATTCAATTAGGTTCAAGAAAATCGTGCTAGCACTCGATTGAACCTAACGTTCTTCTTTTGCTATCATATAAATTGTCCTATCTGAGCCAAAGGAGTTTGTGCTCTGAACGAATCACGCGTTCATTATGTGTGATAGGATGTCCAAGTCAAAAAAGGTTGTCATTTGTAAGACACTACTGCCATTTGGTCACCTGCCATTTCTTATTTCTTTGACTTTGGTCAAAAGTCTACCTTTGACTGGTCAAACATTGACCATTGACACTTTGACTTTTGACCACATGTCATGCACCTATTAGAGAGCTGGTGGAGGCCTGTCCCCCTACCAGAATCGAGCAAGGAGAAGGGCGCACGCCACCCTAGGCGTGTGCCCAAGTTGGAGGCACCTAGGAGTCCTTGTTGGACAAGGACTTCATCTCCTTTTTGGATTTCAGTTAGAGTTCTTCTAAGAACCAACTTTGATTGGTCTTAGGCACCCTCTAAGGAGGAATCTAGGGGTGTCTATTCCCACCAATCAGATTTAGATCTGATTTCACAAAGGGTTGTGATTGGTTGGGAGGAAGAGGAGTTGGATCACGCTTAGTCTATAAAAGAGACCCTACGCCCAACTCAGATTCTAAGCAATTCAATTGAGAAACCCCACACCCCAAGGCTGCCTCTCCCCTCCTTCTCCACGCCATAGTCTCTTCTCCCCTTGCTCTCCACGTTCAAAAGGAGTTTTGGACCTTGGTTGGTGCGATTCAGATCAAAGAAAGGCGATCAAAAATAAGAAGGCTGCGCTGCTGCAAAGGACCACTGCTCATCTTCAAAAGAGTTTTAAAGATCCTTCAGATCAGATCCAGATCTAATTTTTGGAGGTGTGATAGAGAAGAAGAGGATCTTCAGATCCAACTTGAGTGGATACCGGTAGAGGCCAGACGCTTGCATGGCTAAGATCTAGAACCTTCCGCTGCAAACAGGATCATCAATAGGATAATAGGATTATCCAGATCAGGTAAATTAAATTTGATTTAATTTATCTTTTAATTTTATTTTATTAAAATAATAAGAATCAGATCTGAAACATATCAAGATCTGATTGGGATCAAGAAATTTTTTTTTGAAATATATCTCTTGATCTGATCAGATCTGAACGAACCTGGACCGGGAAATCAGGATTTTTCTTCACTGATCTAGTTCAATTGATCTGAATGAGATTCAATTAGGTTCAAAGAAATCATGCTAGCACTCGATTGAACCTAACATTTTTCTTTTGGTATCATAAATAAGTTATCCTGTCTGAGCCAAAGGAGTTTGTGCTCAATCAGAGGCCTTCATATGGTTTGACTGGAGGTTGTCCAAGTCAGAATAGGTTGTCTTATTTTATAAGACATTACCTGCCATTTTTGGTCACCTGCCATTTCTTGTTCTTTGACTTTGATCAAAAGTCTACCTTTGACTGGTCAAATGTTGACCATTGATACTTTGACTTTTGACCACATGTCATACACCTATTGGAGAGCTGGTGGGGGCCTATCCCCCTACCCAAACCTAGCAAGGAGAAGGGCGCACGCCACCCTAGGCGTGTGCCCAAGTTGGAGGCGCCTAGGAGTTCTTGTTGGACAAGGACTCCATCTCCTTTTTGGATTCCAATTAGAGTTCTTCTAAGAATCCTGTTTGACTGGTCTTAGGTGCCCTCTAAGGAGGAATCCAGGGGACTCTATTCCCACCAATCAGATTTAGGTCTAATTTCACAAAGGGTTGTGATTGGTTGGGAAGAAGAGGAGTTGGATCACAGCTAGTCTATAAATAAGACCCTGTACCCAACTCAGATTATAGATATGATGAGATCATAGTTTCTCCATGCCCCAAGGCTGCCTCTCCCCTTCCTCTCCATGCCAAACCACCTTCTCCCCTTGCTCTCCACGTTCAAAAGGAGTTTTGGACCTTGGTTGGTGCGATTCAGATCAAAGAAAGACGATCAAAAGTAAGAAGGCTGCGCTACTGCAAAGGATGACTGCTCATCTTCAAAAAGAGTTTTGAAGATCCTTCAGATCAGATCCAGATTTAATTTTTTGAAGCATGATAGAGAAGAAGAGGATCTCCAAATCTAACCCGAGTGGATACTGATAAAGGCCAGGCGCTTGCGTGGCTAAGATCCAGAACCTTCCACTGCAAATAGTATCATCAACAGGATAATAGGATTACCTAGATCAGGTAAATTAAATTTGATTTAATTTATCTTTTAATTTTATTTTATTAAAATAATAAGAATCAGATCTGAAACATATCAAGATCTGATTGGGATCAAGTGAAAAATTTTTGAAATATATCTCTTGATCTGATCAGATCTGAACGAACCTGGACCAAAAAATCAGGATTTCCCTTCATCCAATCCTTAAATAGGAGGTTAACCTCATCTTAACGAGGGTGAAGGCCTCCGATTCTTAAACAGGAGGTTAACCTCATCTTAACGAGGAGAAAAGCCTCTGGTTCTTAAATAGGAGGTAATAGAGAGAGGTCCTTTCAACGATCCTTTTGTGCCTCGGTAACCTTGATAGGAATAAAAAGTGGACCTCATCCTAACAAGAGTAATGGTCAACCACGTCAGGAATCGGAGGTGAATCTCATCTTGACATAGATGAAGAGCCTTATGGAAGATTGAAGGCCTCGGATTCTTAAATAGGACATAACGAGAAGAGGCCCTCTCAATGGCCCTTCAGTGCTTCGGTAACCTTGTTAGGAACAGGAGGTGGATCTCGTCCTAACAACACTAATAGCCAATCACATCAGGACAGGAGGTGAACCTCGTCCTGACATGGATGAAAACCCTCATGGGAGATTGAAGGCCTCTGGTTCGTAAATAGGAGGTAATAAGGAGAGGCCCTCTCAATGGTCTTTTTGTATCCTGACAACCTTATTAGGAATAGAAGATGAACCTCTACCTAACAAGGATAATAGCCAACTACATCAGGAATAGGAGGTGAACCTCGTCCTGACGTGAATGAAGATCCTCATGGAAGATTGAAGGCCTTCAGTTCTTAAACAGGAGGTAATGAAAAGAGGCCCTCTCAATGATCCTTTTATGCCCCAGCAATCTTATTAGGAACAGAAGATAGACCTCATCCTAACAAAGATAATAGCCAACCATGTCAGAAGTAAGAGGTGAACCTCATCCTAACATGGATGAAGATCCTCATGGAAGATTGAAGGCCTTTGATTCTTAAATAAGAGATAATGGAGAGAGGCCCTCTCAACGGTCCTTTTATGTCCTAGCAATCTTGTTAGGAATAGAAGATGGACCTCATTCTAACAAGAATAATAGCTAACCACATCAGAAATAGAAGGTAAATCTTGTCCTGACATGGATGAAGATCCTCATGGAAGATTGAAGGCCTCCAATTTTTAAACAGGAGGTTAGCTACGAGTATGAAGACTTCTTGTTCTTGGATAAGAAAATATATTCATTTCTAATCAAGTCCAAAAATCCTTGTTCATAAATGAGGGGAATAAATATGCAAGGTAGTGAGCAGAAGCTATTATTTCAAGATGACACTAATATCGAGCATGATAAGAAAATAAAAACCAACAAGCATCAAATTGAGATATAGCTTAAAGGATAAAGAAATATCATTCCATTGAAATTGAAAGTTCATTACATAAGCTCTCGAGATCGATTACAAAAAAAAAATATGTTCTACTCGAAATCAGATTTCAGATTATCGACCCCAGCCAACACAAGGGAGTACTTCAGATCTTCTATCTTCTCTTCAAGGTCATGTCTTGATGACAAGCTCTTCACAAGCAATTTTTGAGATCTCCAAAAGTCATCTTCTACTTCCCGTAGCCTCTTTTTTAGGACTGCAAATTCGGCCTCCCGATCCTTCACTGCGCTCTCATTATAAGTCGTTTGGATCTTGAGCTGAAAGAGTTCGGCCTTACACTTTTCATAATTTTTCAAAAGAGCCCCAAGGATTCTTGTCAAAGAAGCGACTTCCTCTAGATCCCCTCTCAGCCTGGTCTGGACCTTGTCTGCCAATTGTTTCTGAAAGTCGCATCACCTCAGCATTCACCATTTTAAGCTTCCTCCTGTAATCATCTATTTGTTCGCACCATCCAATTCGGTAGGAATTATATGACCTCTCAGCATCTTACAGCTATTTTTAAAGGTCAGAGAACTTCTTTGACCAATCCCAATCGAATTTTTCTTGACTCTAGACCTAGGTCGAGTCTCTCTCTAATTAGCTGATTTTTTCTTTTGCCTCATGAAGTTCGGCCTCAAGAGAACAAATTTTAGCTGTTAGGGTCCAGGATTTCTCGCTAGCACACTTCTTGGTCTCTTCAAGTTCTTCGCTCAGATGATTCTTCTTGGCCATGTATTCTTTAAAGAACTACTTGAAGGATTGGCAGAGATGGTTGATTTCAATAGTTGCTTTGGCATAGTTCTTTCTAGACTTCTAGAGTTCATCCTCTGTCTTTCTTAACTTCTTTAATTGATGGACTTCTCTTTTTAAATCTTTGATATGGATCTTCAAGGGGATACCTTGAGATAGAGGTTCAGCTTCAATAAGAGACTATACTTAACATATAAAAATGTCATGACAAAGAAGAATAATGAAGAAAAAGATTTTACTTTTATTAATTAAAATATCTGAATACATAAGAGATAAAAAAAAAGTACAATGGTCAGAGGTCTCAGACCTCTGTGGGAGTAGTGAAGGAGGTTGGTGCAGCTTCGGTAGGTGCAGATCCTTTAGCAGCTGTGGAGGTAGACACGACGGGATCAGCGATAGCATCTAGAAGTGTAGCCTCGTCCGAAGGAAGTTCTGCCTTATCCTCAGAAGGTTTCCTATTAAGAAGCCAAGATTCAATTTTGGAAACTTCTCTACAACCTTTGATTGGTAGAGATTGTATCCTTTGATGAAGGCCTCTTAAGCGAAGGCCACCTTGATATCCCTTGTCTCTTTTGAAGACTTGAAGGAGGAAATGGCCTCTTCTGCCACCCGCCTCTTCTCTTCAGCAGAGTTCATCTTGACCTCCTTCCTTTTTCTTTCTTTCGAGGTTAGCATTGCCCTCAAGTTGGCGGATGTCTGCTCCTCTCTTTTGAGCGCCTCCTATAGATGCCCAACCTCGGCTAAGAGATGGCTCACCTCAGCCTTATATCCTTAGGCCCACTCCATAGCTTTTGAGGCCCTGGCTTTCTCAGCATTGATCATCTCAATATTGGCGATCAATTGGTGGCCGACCTTCAAGCAACAAAATCAGTTATACATACTATTGAAGAACTCATAATCGAACTTGAAAAATAGGACAAGAAATTACTACCTCAAGGTATGCCCTAAGGGTGTCCTTGACCCATTGATCAAGGTTGGTGTAGGTAATTTTTTTGACGATATGTGGAAGGACACATGCATTGACTAAGGCCTTAACGATCCTTTAGTCATCGAAGGAAGCATTATCCCAATCGATGCTGTCATCACTAGATTCCCTAGAATTTCATTGGGGTCGAGCCCTTTTGGCGACTGTCTTAGTCTTCTTCCTCCTCATTTCCTCTCAGAAAGAGGAGCTGAAACAGGAATCTCGATGGGTAGGCTCAAGGTCATCAGTGGTACCATGGCTTCTTGAGCGGAAACTCCGTCTACTGGAGAGGTGGAGCCTGAGTCCCCGACTTTTGCTCATTTGGATGGTTCTTTGGAGGCCTTTTTTTTTTCTTTTCTGAGCCTGAAGCCCCCTCGACAGCATCTCAATTTCTTCGAAAGTCATTTCTACAATAATAGTGAAGCCAGGGTTAGAAAGAAATAAGAAAAAAAAATGAATGTAAGTACATTTAGGATCAAGCGGGCTTAAATCGAGGTTGAATAGAATCTAGTTGTCAACGAGTTCAAATAATAAAGAAATTTTATAATCTCTTAGCTTATTAACAGAATCAAGATCCGATCTTTCCAACCTAAGAGTCCGATGGACTAAATCTCTTTAAGTGCTCCCAAGGAGGAAGTCCTAATTCTAAGGTCGGACAGGAGATGAAGAAAATCTTCCTCTTCTAGTGGTGAATGGAAGAAGGGGTGCCCTTCAGTAGCCCCTTCTTGCCAAATTGAGAGGGGAGATATCACTAATCTTTGGCAGTAGGATGGTATTTGAAGGTAAAGTAGTTGCAAAATAAAGAAATGGTAGGATGAACTTCAACTGAGATACAAAGAGAGAGGAACCCTATGATAAATCTAAAGAAGTTCGGCACCATGGAAGCTAGAAAATGTCTAAAAAATGAAAAAGTGCTACTATAAAAGGAGGAAGAGGAAGTCTTAATCTATTACAAAAGGCCTCTAAATACAAATAAAAGTGATATAGGGGAGGGGCACAAGCTCGATCGCTCGATCTGGGAAGCTCCAGTTCATATTCAGAAGGAATCCCATACTAGATTCTAATCAGGGATAGATCTTCGGGAGACAAGGAACAAGGAATAGTTTCAGGTATAAAGTTTGGATGAGGTGCATCCCTAAGTTCTATTTCTTCCTTAGAATTGGGGTTTTGGGAGGTTGGATCGGACGGGCTCCTAGAACCAATCGATCAGGAAACCTTGGAAGATATTTTAGATCTTACAAAGCCTAGAAAATCTCCTAAAATTGAGCCAAAAATAATAGACAGGTTGAATGAACAAGAAGAAAACTATAGATCCATTTCTAAAAAGTTTCTAATGCCAGAAATCAAGAAGATGAATAAAGAAGTACAAATAAAGAGTAAAGACACTAACCTAAAGTGGCTGAAGGAGGTGGAAAGGCAGTCGGATAATTGGAAGATAAACGAAAATAGGATGACCATAGGAAAGATGGGGCGGAGCACTCGGGCTTGAGGAAGACGAAGAATGTAGAAGATGAAGGAGAAATTCTGATTTTTCGGATCAGATTCGTTTAGATCTGATCGGATCAAGAGAGATATTTTAAAATTTTTTTTTAAGCATCCATATTAGATATAAGATATTTTAGATCTAATTTTATAGATCTAATAAATAAAAAAAATAAATTAAATCTAATTTAATTTATACCTTGATGTGGGTAATCCGATTATCCTTTGATGATCCTGCTGATTGTTTGAGGTTCTGGATCTAGCCATACAAGTGCTTGGCCTCTACCAGTATCCACTCAAGCTGGATCTGGAGATTTTCTTCTTCTTTATCACCTTTCCAAAAATTAAATTTGGATCTGATTTGGAGGATCTTCAAAACTCCTTCTGAAGATTAGCAGTCATCTCTGCAGTAGTGCTGCCTTCTTCCTTTTTCATCAGCTTTTTTTTGCTTGGATCGTACCAAACTAGAGCCCAACATCCCTTGGGTGTGGAGAAAAGAGAGAGGATTAGAATATGGCATGGAGGAGGAAGAGGGACAGCCTTGTGGTGTGGCTAAGAGAAATTCTCTATAAGCTAGGTACAGATAGGGTTTATTTATAGACCTTGCTGCGTCATGCAGTGCCACATCATCCCGTCCAATCGCACTGCTTCATGCAATCAGATCTAAATTTGATTGGTGGGATGACATCACCTAATTCAATCAGATGAGAGCCCCACTAATTCATCCTTAGATGGTGCCTAAGACTGATCAAAATCTATAGGTAAGGGTCACCTAAGTAGAATCCAAGAAGCAACTTGGAGTCCCATCCGTATGGGACTCCAAGTGTCCCTATCCATGGGCGCATGCCATCCTAGGCATGATGGCATGCGCCCCCTCCTTTCCAAATTCTAGTAAGGGGACAAGCCCCTATTTGCTCTCCAATAAGTGCATGACACATGGGCAGATATCCAAGGGTCAAAGGTTAATATTTGATCAAAGTCAAAGGACAAGAATTAGCAGGTGATGGAAAATGGCAGGTGTTATCTTAAATTTATCTCATAAATTAAGACAACCCTTTTTTGACTGGACAAGCTTTAGTCAGACCAAGTAAAGGTACCTGAGTGAGTACAAATACATTTGGCTCAGTCGAGATAACTTTTAATGATAATAAAAGTAGAATGTTAGGTTCAATCGGGTGCTAGCACGATTTTCTTGAACCTAATTGAATCTAATTCAAATCAATTGAACTAGATTAGTCTAATTGATGATATCCAGATCCAAATCTTTGTTTGTGTGACTCAGTTAGATTCAGTTCTATATGGTAATGGGATATATCATGATCTCCATTATCGACATCATCGAAACTCCTTTCGATGGATCAGAACTCTTCTGATTCAGACAACTGGAATGATCGATCATCAAAATCATTCTAATTGCACCCAAAATCCATCAGTGACACCTAGCAGTATATGGTGGCAATCCATCAAAACTAAAAATGAACCTCTCGGTGCAGCTACTTGTGTGATTAAGTTCTTCTATCTTGAGCCACGATCAGATTAGGATTAAGGTGAACTTGTCAAACCCTAATTTCTATCATATGATTTAATCATTTGATTCAAGTCCGATGTGAAAACCTTAATAGAAACTCTTTCTATTATTTAACTCTCTGTCATGGCCATGGGCTTATGGACTTGATTCTCATGATCATCATAGGGCTGCTCCTCATCTAGCGAGGTAGATAGATTCCATCTTGGTGCAATCCAATTTCTACAATAAACATGCTATAGCCAACATACACCTCAAGATTTTGAATGGCTAAGAGACCGAGTCAAGGTGTAGTCAAACATAACACCCTTAAGGTGAACTTCGATGCACCTCAGGTCAAAGAATCAGATACACCACTGCAGCTTCGAGTCAGTCATCGATGAGAAGGTAGGCTTCCCTATGACTACTCAAGGTGGTTCCGCTCCGTGCCCTAATTCTCTAACGAGTATCTATATTCTTGCTTCAGTATCTCTACACCGTAGACTCAAGACTCATCTACTATAAAGAAGCAATTATACACAACCTTCCAAATCAATCACCATCCTCATGACGATCCTACGGTCAGGAGCATTTTATGAGTTAATAAATGAAAATTCTTGTCTTAAATTTTCAGCTCTTGAAAATAAGAATTATTATTATCATTAACTCAAGCGATGTTTCACAGACACTAAATACATATTTATGATAGAAAATAATCTATTTTATTATTTATTATCAAAATTATAATTTTGCCCTTAGAAGTGTATTACAAGTATCAGCCAATTCTGACTTCTAGGGCACACATATCCAACAAACTCTCACTTGACGTAAAGCCAATTGGCTACAAATCTAAGTTTCATCTTCTCAAGGTGGGCTTCGATCTTCTGCTGGCCCAATAATTTTGTAAGCGGATCCACCGCATTGTCTGTGGAGTCGACTCTCTTGACCTCGACAAAATCCTTCTCGAGATAATCGTGGATGAGGTGGTATCGCCGCTCGATGTGCTTGAATTTTTGGTGAGACCTTAGCTCCTTAGCAAGGGCTATCACGCCATTGTTGTCGCAGTACAGAGAAATGACATCTGATGGCATCACTCCAATCTCTATGATAAACTTTTTGTACCAGAATGCCTTTTTTGCAGCTTCTGACGTAGCGATGTATTCTGCTTTCATGGTGGAATCTGCTATCATTGTTTGCTTGAAACTTTTCCAACTGACAGCTCCACCATTGCACACAAACAAACTCCCAAATGTCGACTTTCGATCATCTATATCGGATATAAAATTCAAGTATGTATATCCCTGGACTTGGAGTTCTCCATTACCAAAGATCAACAACATATCCTTAGTTCTTCTCAAGTACTTAAGGATACATTTCACAGAAGTTTAGTGTTCTTCACCTGGATCATCTATACATTTCACAGAAGTACTTAGTCTAAACATGCAACTATCATATCTCATATGAACAAATTAAATTAAATTTATTTTCTATTTTTACATCTAATTATAATATTTATAAGATTAAAAAATAATAAATAAATAAATCTTAAAATTATATTTAATCAAATAAAAATTATGATTATACTAGGCTATACATAGAACAATTCTATTCCTAGTCTAGTTATGTATCTCATGCATATTAGATCTAGATTAATTAATTTTAATTTTTTAATTTTTTTATTTTAGATCTAATTATATCTCATGTGATATTTAAAATTATTAATTTAATTAGAATTAAAATTAGATCTAAATAAATTTTAATGAACCTTGGCTCTGATACCAGTTGAAGGAAAATCCTGATTTTCTGGATCCAGGTTCGTTCAGATCTGATCAGATCAAGAGATATATTTCAAAAATTTTCTCTTGATCTAAATCAGATCTAAATGTTTTCAGATCTAATTCTTATTATTTAATAAATAAAATAAAATTAAATAAATTAAATCAAATTTAATTTTACCTTGATATGGGTAATCCTATTATCCGTTGATGATCCTGTATTGCAGCGGAAGGTTCTGGATCTAGCCATGCAAGCGCCTGGCCTCTACCGGTATCCACTCAGATTGGATCTGGAGATCCTCTTCTTCTCTATCACATCTCCAAAAATCAGATCTGGATCTGATCTGGAGGATCTTCAAAACTCTTTTGAAGATCAGCAGTCGTCCTTTGCAGCAGCGCAGCCTTCTTGCTTTTGATCGCCTTTTCTTGATCTGGAATCGCACCAACCCAAGTCCCAAACTCTTTTGGACGTGGAGAGGAGAGAGAGAAGAAGAATGGCATGGAGGAGGGGAGAGGCAGCCTTGGGGCATGGGCTAATTGATGAACTTCACAAAAGTTGGGCGCAGGGGTCTTATTTATAGACTACTGTGATGATCCAACTCCTCTTCTTCCCAACCAATCACAACCCTTTGTGAAATCAGATCTAAATCTGATTGGTGGGAAATAGAGTCCCCTGGATTCCTCCTTAGAGGGTGCCCTAAGACCAGTCAAAGTTGGTTCTTAGTAGGAGAACTCTAATTGGAATCCAAAAAGGAGATGGAGTCCTTGTCCAACAGGGACTCCTAGGCGCCTCCAACTTGGGCTCACGCCACCCTAGGCGTGGCGCCCTCTTCTCCTTGCCAGGTTCTGGCAGGGGGACAGGCCCACCAGCTCTCCAATAGGTGCATGACATGTGGCAAAAGTCAAAGTGTCAATGGTCAAAGGTCAAAGGTTAGACTTTGACCAAAGTCAAAGAACAAGAAATGGCAGGTGACCAAAAATGGCAGGTAATGTCTTACAAAATAAGACAACCTTTTCTGACTTGGACAACCTCCAGTCAGACCATATGAAGGCCTCTGATTGAGCACAAACTCCTTTGGCTCAGTCAGGACAACTTATTTATGATAGTAAAAGAAGAACGTTAGGTTCAATCGAGTGCTAGCACGATTTTCCTTGAACCTAATTGAATCTCATTCAGATCAATTGAACTAGATCAGTTCAATTGATGATCACCAGATTCAAACCCTTGTTTGTGTGACCCAGTTAGGTTCAGTTCTGTATGGTAATGGGATATGTCATGATCTCTATCATCGACATCATCGAAACTCCTTTCGATGGATCAGAACTCTTCTGATTCGAACAGCTAGAATGATCGATCATCTAAATCATTCTAATTGCTCCCAAAATCCACCAGTGACACCTAGCAGTATATGGTGGCAACCCATCAGAGCTGAATGCGAACCTCTTGGTGCAGCTACCTGTGTGATTAAGTTCTTCTATCTTGAGCCCCGATCAGATTAGGGTTAAGGTGAACTCGTCAAACCCTAGTCTCTGTCATATGATGTAATCATTCGATTCGAGTCCAATGTGAAAATCTAAATAGAAACTCTTTCTATTATTTCACTCTACCATGGCCATGGGCTTTCTGGACTTGATTCTCATGATCATCATAGGGCTGCTCCTCTACCACCGAGGTAGATAGATTCCATCTTGATGCAATCCAGTTCCTACAATGAACATGCTATAGCCAACATACACCTCAGGGTTCCATATGGCTAGGAGACCGAGTAATGGTGTAGTCAAACTATAACACCCTCAAGGTGAACTGCCGATGCATCTCAGGTCAAAGAACCAGACACACTACTGCAGCATCGAGTCAGTCATTGACGAGAAGGTAGACTTCCCTAATGACTACTCGAGGTGGTCACGCTCAGTGCCCTCGTTCTCTAACGAGTACCTGTACTCTCGCTCCGGTGTCTCCACACCGTAGACTCAAGACTCATCTACTAAAGAGAAGCGATTGTACACCAACCTTCCGGATCAATCACCATCCTCGTGATGATCCTATGGTCGGGAGCATTTTATGAGTTAATAATGATTATTCATGTCTTAAATTTTCAACTCTTGAAAATATGAATTATCATTACCATTAACTCAAAGGATGTATCACAGACACTAAATACACATATGTGATAGAAAATAACCCATTTTATTGATTTATAGTCAAAATTATAATTTTGCCCCTAGAAGTGTATTACAAGTGTCAGCCAATTCTGGCTTCTAGTATCTTATATGGACTTAAGCAAGCATCTCGGAGCTGGAACACTCGTTTCAATGATGTGATCAAAAAGTTTGGTTTCATCAAAAATGAAGAGGAACCATGTGTTTTCAAAAAGGGTCAGTGGGAGCGCTGTTGTCTTCCTCGTATTGTACGTGGATGACATCCTCCTTATTGGGAATGATATTCCCATGTTGACATCAGTCAAAATGTGGTTGTCCAAGGAATTCTCCATGAAAGACCTAGGTGAAGCATCCTTTATTCTAGGAATTAAGGTCTATAGGGATAGACCGAATAGGATGCTAGGACTTTCACAGAAGATGTACATAGAGAAAGTACTAAAGAGGTTTAGTATGGAAAACTCTAAGAGGGGATTAATACCCTTCAGACATGGTATTCATCTTTCCAAGAAGATGTGCCCCAGCACACCTGAGGAAATAGAACGCATGAGCAAGATCCCTTATGCTTCTGCAATAGGGAGCCTCATGTATGCCATGCTATGTACACGACCTGATATAGCCCATGCTGTGAGTGTCACAAGCAGATATCAGTCAAATCCAGGTGAAGAACACTGGACTTCTGTGAAATGTATCCTTAAGTACTTGAGAAGAACTAAGGATATGATGTTGGTCTTTGGTAATGGAGAACTCCAAGTCCAGGGATACACAGACTCGGATTTCATGTCCGATATAGATGATCGAAAGTCGACATCTGGAAGTCTGTTTGTGTGCAATGGTGGAGCTGTCAGCTGGAAGAGTTCCAAGCAAACTGTGATAGCAGATTCCACCATGGAAGCAGAATATATCGCTGCATCAGAAGGCTGCAAAGGAAGCATTCTGGTACAAGAAGTTTGCTGCAGAAATTGGAGTAATGCCATCAGATGCCATTCCTCTATACTGCGACAACAATGGCGCCATAGCCCTTGCTAAGGAGCCGAGGTCTCACCAGAAATCCAAGCACATTGAGCGGCGATACCATCTCATCCGCGATTACCTCGAGAAGGGTTACGTCGAGGTCAAGAGAGTCAACTCCGCAGATAATGTGGCAGACCCACTTACAAAGCCGTTGGGCCAGCAGAAGATCGAAGCCCACCTTGAGAAGATGGGACTTAGACTTGTAGCCAATTGGCTTTAGGACAAGTGGGAGATTGTTAGATATATGTGCCCTAGAAGCCAGAATTGGCTGACACTTGTAATACACTTCTAGGGGCAAAATTATAATTTTGACTATAATTAATAAAATGGGTTATTTTCTATCACATATGTGTATTTAGTGTCTGTGATACATCCTTTGAGTTAATGGTAATGATAATTCATATTTTCAAGAGTTGAAAATTTAAGACATGAATAATCATTATTAACTCATAAAATGCTCCCGACCATAGGATCATCACGAGGATGGTGATTGATCCGGAAGGTTGGTGTACAATCGCTTCTCTTTAGTAGATGAGTCTTGAGTCTACGGTGTGGAGACACCGGAGCGAGAGTACAGGTACTCGTTAGAGAACGAGGGCACTGAGCGTGACCACCTCGAGTAGTCATTAGGAAGTCTACCTTCTCGTCAATGACTGACTCGATGCTGCAGTAGTGTGTCTGGTTCTTTGACCTGAGATGCATCGGCAGTTCACCTTGAGGGTGTTATAGTTTGACTACACCATTACTCGGTCTCCTAGCCATATGGAACCCTGAGGTGTATGTTGGCTATAGCATGTTCATTGTAGGAACTGGATTGCATCAAGATGGAATCTATCTACCTCGGTGGTAGAGGAGCAGCCCTATGATGATCATGAGAATCAAGTCCAGAAGCCCATGGCCATGGCAGAGAGTGAAATAATAGAAAGAGTTTCTATTTAGATTTTCACATTGGACTCGAATCGAATGATTACATCATATGACAGAGACTAGGGTTTGACGAGTTCACCTTAACCCTAATCTGATCGGGGCTCAAGATAGAAGAACTTAATCACACAGGTAGCTGCACCAAGAGGTTCGCATTCAGCTCTGATGGGTTGCCACCATATACTGCTAGGTGTCACTGGTGGATTTTGGGAGCAATTAGAATGATTTAGATGATCGATCATTCTAGCTGTTCGAATCAGAAGAGTTCTGATCCATCGAAAGGAGTTTCGATGATGTCGATGATAGAGATCATGACATATCCCATTACCATACAGAACTGAACCTAACTGGGTCACACAAACAAGGGTTTGAATCTGGTGATCATCAATTGAACTGATCTAGTTCAATTGATCTGAATGAGATTCAATTAGGTTCAAGGAAAATCGTGCTAGCACTCGATTGAACCTAACGTTCTTCTTTTACTATCATAAATAAGTTGTCCTGACTGAGCCAAAGGAGTTTGTGCTCAATCAGAGGCCTTCATATGGTCTGACTGGAGGTTGTCCAAGTCAGAAAAGGTTGTCTTATTTTGTAAGACATTACCTGCCATTTTTGGTCACCTGCCATTTCTTGTTCTTTGACTTTGGTCAAAATTGACCTTTGACCTTTTCCCATGTCATGCACCAGGAGACTTGACCTCCCCTACCAGGCAGAGAAGGGCGCAAAGAGGAGATACCTGAGCCATAGATGGGATCCAGTGTTTTGTTCAAACTGTGACTTATATATACTTTGACCAGTCTGATAGGTTTGGTGTACAGGATGGAAGTATGGATTTCAAAGCAAAAAACATGAATGATATAAATCAAATCCGAAGCCTAGGACCACTTCATTAGCAATTAAATCATATAACATGAATTTTTAACATAAAAGAAAGTATTAGAACATACCTCTTATCGTAAAACCCTAAATTGACCCTGATCGTCGGTAGCAGTCCGTCAGGGGTTCCACCAGGTGCCCACATGTTCATCCTCCAATGTTGATCCACACAAAGACTTGATCAAGACACCAGCACCTCTGATTTATATAATTAGAGTTCTAATAATAAGAACTTTAATTAAAAAGGACAAGACCTTCTTTAGCCTTTATGTTACCTTCCTTGCCTCTCCTTATCTCTCTTTCCTTTTCTTTTATCTTCTTAATTTTTCTTCCTAATCTCTTAGTCTTAAGATGACTTCTTATCCTTATAAGGATAATATCTAGACAAGAGAAAGAAAGAAAGAAAATTGGACAAAAAAAAACTATTGTAAGAAAGAAAGATAATTTTCACACCCCCGGACTCTTGGTGTGCACCCCTATTTATAATGTACGTAGGGGTGCGAACAAAAAATCTCATGCCATTTCCTCATCAATTTCTCACACCCCATCAGCCAATCTCATGCCTCATTAGTAAAAATGAGATATAGACTTAGTCCAAGAGGTGCCTTAAAGTAGAAGGACTCTTGGACTAATTCTACGTAAGTTTTTTACGAAGAGTCGCAATATTTCATCTTTGGCGCCACCCTTTTCATCCATTAGATCATGAAAAAAGGCCATCCAATGGCTCTAAAAAGGGATGCCCATTCAGCAAGAAGGCATGGAGATAATCTTTGAATAGTCAAAGTCCCAAGAGACTTTGACTTGGTCCAAGAGACGTCAAGGAGGAGTAGGCGGCATGGAGTCTTGGGCGGCAAGGGGTCTTGGGCGACAAAACATCCTGGGCAAAAAATTAAAAAGAAAAAGAAGTATTTTATCTATAGAAGGACTCTTCTGCACTCCATATTTGATGTCCGTGCCAATATAAAAATTTACGTGACATAACAAAATAAGAAAAGTCAAAGAAGGTTGGCGCTAACAAATTCCATGAGCCAAAGAGTTCTTTGCGCATGAAAGACTTCCCACGCGCAAGAGAGAGACTCTCTGGCACATGGGATGTAGGTATGTGGCACCCAATCTAAAGCCCAATCAATCTAGGTTAATCCAACTCATGACCAAACCCTATTTGGCTCAAATCGGATCTAAATTAGCCCAAATCGAAAGCTGATTCGAATCCAATTCGAAACCAGGTGCTAGGGTTTGCTACATGTGCTAGCATGTTCATCTTGCAAACATGGTCTAATCCAATTAGACCCTTAATCAATTCTCTTTTTGTGTGACCCATTGGGTTTCACATCTAACCAGCAGTGAGTCTGGGTGTGATTTGACCTAATCTGGTTAGAACTCAACCAAACCGATTTAGGTCAAAACTAGCCAACCCAATTTGACTTAATTTAGAACACTTTCTAATTTAATAATTAAATTAAAATTTTAATTTAATCAAACCCATAAGACATGATTGACGTCTAGCAACGTATCATGACTATCCGAAAGATGTGAAATTTTGATAGAAATACCAAAAATATCCTTCAGTGAAAATTACCATGCAACTAGATCCTTCGATCTCCCTGCATCCTAAATATGACTCTGGGTATGGAAATATGTCAACCCCAATATCATATTCATTTCTCTTTCAATCTTATGATGATGATTCATTTAATGAAATATTAGAAATCATTTCTAATTTTTCATCATGCTTTGATCAAAGTCTTCCTGAATCATCATTTGTTTGAAGCAAGTAGGATGCTATTTCCTCTTACCAGGAGAGATCGATTCCATGTTAACCTACTCACAACCTTCATATATATAATCTACCATATCCAGATCATCCCGTACATAACTGAGTCATGAATGAGTATGAACCAAAATATGGATTTATATATATAAGATTCTATGGTAGTTTCAGGTCAAAGGATTACATGCACAAATTCCACTATGAGAACCATCTATTGACATGTAGATAAGACTCCATTAGATATTCTCGAATTTGGATCAATTCAGTGAACTCATTCTCTAATGAGCACCCACATTCTTGTATTAGTGTCATACACAAGTTATTGTGAGATCAATCACCCTCTCAATCGAGCATACAAAGAATGTGCTAGTCTTACCGAAAAAATATTGATCCCTAACTCAATGTCCCATCGACTAGGAATATTTAAATTAGGATTTTAAGATTTTAGGTCTCACTGGTATGATCTCATCATAATCCTAAAATCATAGTCGTAATTTATAGGATTTATCATAATCTTAAATAAATAATAAGACACTGCATATGATGAATTAAATACCTTTATTTATTAAAAAAATCATTACATGAGTCTAGAAGAC
Organism: Cocos nucifera; assembly: GCA_006176705.1. NCBI lineage: Eukaryota > Viridiplantae > Streptophyta > Magnoliopsida > Arecales > Arecaceae > Cocos > Cocos nucifera. The sequence continues at coordinate 256,199 of QRFJ01001343.1, forward strand.
AAAGAACATCCTAAAAAATAATTGGCTTGAGGGCATATTCCTTTCAATCTCCCACTTACACTAAAGCCAATTGCCCTTATATTTTAATCCCATACAATTAAGGTGGCGATCAAACAGTTGCAGTGGTAAAGCCTTAGTGAATGGGTCTGCTATGTTGTTCTTTGTGTCCACTCGTTCTATGACTACATCTTGTCTTTCAATAATTTCTCGATCGAGATGGAAGCATCTCAGAATGTGTTTGGATTTATGATGAGACCTTGGTTCCTTTGCTTGAGCTACAACTCCAGTATTATCACAGTAAAGTGGTACTGAATTTTCAATTTCAGAAATAATTTTCAATTCAGTGATGAACTTCTTCATCCAGACAGCTTCCTTGGCGGCTTCACTTACAGCTATGTATTCTGCTTCAGTGGTTGAGTCAGCTACAGTTGGCTGCTTAGTACTTTTTCAACTTACTGCTCCACTGTTCAGAGTAAAGACATACCCTGAAATGGATTTGCTATCATCTGGGTCTGATTGAAAACTAGAATCAGAATATGCTTCTAATTTAAGATCAGAACCACCATATACTAGAAAAATATCTTTAGTCCTTCTCAAGTACTTAAGAATATTTTTCACAGCTTTCCAATGATCCTCTCCTGGATCAGCTTGAAATCTACTTGCAATGCCTAAAGCATAAGCAACATCAGGCCTTGTACATAACATGGCATACATTATTGATCCAACAGTCGAAGCATAAGGAATAGAACTCATTCTATTTCTCTCTTCAGGTGTCTTAGGAGACATCTTTTTAGAGAGATGTATGCCTTGACTCATGGGTAAATAACCTCTTTTACTCCCATCCATACTGAATCTTTTCAGTATTAAGTCAATGTACCTTGATTGGGACAAGCCTAGCATCCTCTTAGATCTATCTCTATAGATCTTTATTCCTAGTATATAGGATGCTTCTCCCAAATCTTTCATGAAAAACTTATTTGATAGCCATAATTTGACTGATTGTAACATTGGGATATCATTCCCAATGAGTAGTATGTCATCTACATACAGAACCAAGAAGACTATGGTTCTCCCACTAGTTTTCTTGTACACACATGGTTCATCAACATTCTTGATAAAACCAAACTCTTTTACTGTTTCATCAAAATGGATGTTCCAACTCCTTGATGCTTGCTTTAATCCATAAATGGATCTCTTAAGCTTGCATACCTAATTTGGTTTCTCATTTGACTCAAATTCCCTCTGGCTATGACATATAGACCTCCTCCTTAAGGAAACCATTAAGGAAGGCAGTCTTTACATCCATTTATCACATTTCATAATCATGGTATGCTGCTATTACAAGCATAATTTGAATAGATTTGAGCATGGCAATAGGTGAAAATGTTTCATCATAATCAATCTCCTATTTTTGCCTAAAATCCTTAGCCACCAATCTAGCCTTATAGGTTTCAATTTGACCATCAGCTCCAATCTTTTTCTTAAAAATCCATTTGCATCCAATAGGGTTTATATCCTCTGGTGCATCCACCAAAGTCCATACTTTGTTGGTGTGCATGGATTCTATTTTGGATTGCATGGCAGCCAGCCATTTGTAAGAGTCCTTACTTTTGACTACTTCCGCATAGGTCAGAGGTTCGTCATTTTCAATGACTTGGGCTTCATTGTTCTCAATAATGAAACCATACCTCATAGGTGTATTTTGTACTCTTTTAGACCTATGGATAGGAGTTATGTGTTCTGGTTCTTTTATATGATTATATGGTTGAGAAATTTCTATTTATTTTTCTTGAACTTCACTAAGTTCAATATTTTTGCCACTGCCCTTTTCTAGGATAAATTCTTTTTCCATGAAAATGGCATGCCTACTTACAAATACCTTTTGTTTAGTAGGATGGTAGAACATATATCCTATACTATTTCTAGGATATCCTATAAATAGACATCTATTTGATCTAGCATCAAGTTTATGTCCAAAATTTCTTTTGACATAAGTTGGACAACCTCATATCTTAAGATATTTAAGATTAGGTTTCTTACTGAAGAAAAATCCTGATTTTTCGGACCAGATTCGTTCAGATTTGATTGGATCAAGAGATATATTTCAAAAATTTTTTTCTTTGATTCAAATCAGATCTGAAATATTTCAGATCTGATTCTATTATTTTAATAATTAAAATAAAATATAGATAAATTAAATCATATTTAATTTATCTTAATGTAGGATAATCCTATTATCCATTGATGATCCTATAAGCAGCGGAAGGTTTTGGATCTAGCCATGCAAGTGCCTGACCTCTGATTTGGAGATCCTTTTCTTCTCTATCACATTTCTAAAGATCAGATCTGAATCTAATTTGAAGGATCTTCAAAATAGCTTTCAAAGATCAGTAGTTGTCCTTTGTAGCAGCGCAGCCTTCTAGCTTTCTGTCGCCTTTCTCTCGCCTAGATTGCACCAACTGAGATCCCAAATTTCTTTGGGCATGAAGAGGAGAGGGAGAAGATGAACTTGGCATGGAGGAGGAAGAGAGAGGCAGCCTTGGGTGTAGGAAATTATTCATATTCTTTGAGTTGGGCGCAGGGTCTTATTTATAGACTAAGCGTGATCCAACTCCTCTTCTTTCCAACCAATCACAAGCCTTTGTGAAATCAGATCTAAATCTGATTAGTGAAAATAGAGTCCCTTGGATTCATCCTTAGATGACACCTAAGATCAGTCAAAGTTGGTTCTTAGGAGGAGTCTAATTGGAATCCAAAAAAGAGATGGAGTCCCTATCCAACAGGGACTCCTTGGGCGCCTCAAACTTGGGCGCACGCCACCCTTGGCGTGCGCCCTCCTCCTTTGCCAGCTTCTGGCAGGGGGACAAGCCTCACCAGCTCTCCAATAGGTGCGTGACATGTGGCAAAAGTCAAAGTATCAATGGTCAAAAGTTGACCAGTCAAAGGTCAATTTTTGACCGAAGTCAAAGGACGAGAAATGGCAGGTGACCAAAAATGGTAGGTAATGTCTTACAAAATAAGACAACCTTTTAATTTTTTGACCTAGATAGACTCCTAGTTAGACCAAGTGAAGGCC
>QRFJ01001344.1:0-42645 GCA_006176705.1 Cocos nucifera
GATAACCATTCATTGTTCAGATACAGTCTCAGGCCAAGGAGTATTTGAAAGTTTATGTATATTGGTAGTCATGATAAAATGCCCATACGCATCATCCAAGGGATCTGCAAAGATTATATCATTTCTATAAGATCCAAGTGCCAACTTCACTCCGAGCTTCTTCAAGCCCGTTCCGAAGTCCGTGACATAACATTAGACAATATCTATGGACTGACTGCCAATCATGGCATCTTAGCCTTGAACAGTCTCATTTCAGTGACTTGATACTAGCTATGCGATCTATTCACCACACCGACGTATCGGTACACGTCGTAGGCGAGTGTGCTTAGCCACACCCTTCAGTAAACATAATTAAGAGCTTTGAGTAACTATATCTGACTACTTATGTCGACTAGCGACTTCTATGCTGCGAATCGTACGTGAAGCTTCATAGACATCAAGCCCAACATGTAGTACCTGATCTATTATCTTCGTCAGTCCACTTATCCAGAGAACGCTCTCTATTCAGCAGAATGGACGGCTGGTAAGGTGTGAGAGGGTCCTATCCAATACATGAGTTAACTTTCTCAAAAATCCAAAATTAATTTGAAATTCTGAAAGCCAATCCTGTGAATTTGGTCCGATCAGTCTATGGGTATCCAGGATTCGTGCTAGTGGATTGGATGCAGACATTTTCCTATAGGAAGTCAATGTTTCTAGTTAGATATTGTAATTAAGATTTAATCAATTTATTTATTGATTTTATTTTAAAATAAATTAGCTTCCACTATTTTCTTGGATCTCTACACTCCCTCTATAGAAATGCAAAAAGCTCCATAATTACTGATTTCTAGTGGGTGGTGCGGTCCCACCAACTCATCACCACACCTAATAGTTATTGGTGATGGGTTACCAAAATGAGTGGAAACAACTTCTTGTTCAATGATTCTTCTAATTCATGGTGCACCCAAACTTGGTCTCTAATTCATGAATCTCACCATGTCCGAAATATTGATCCACTTCTGTTAGTTAAGGTTAGACCCCACTATTTGCATAGATTAGATTTCTAATTGGGTCTCTCTCGTATCCGAAATATTGAGCCCAATTCATCCTCCAGCCCTGTAGCATCCAATGCCAATAGGACATGGTTGCATCTTCTCGGTGCAACTGAAACCACTGCTAATCAGTCGAGAATATCAACCTCGGGAAGACCTGCACATCTACAAATGGTGGAAGACCTTAGACTTAATCTTTCTTAGGGAGATTGATTTAGGCTATTCTCAACTAGACTTGCACATAGTCATAAACCATTATGACTTACCAAGTGCATGGGTTAGCTCGGATTATCTGATTCACCTCAGATTAGGAACATCGGACAACAAACATGGCCAGGTATGGGAATCAATGGAGGGATATACCATATAACTCGACAAGAATGCATCGAGGTCGAGTAGCTTCCAATTAAAAATCAGCTGTCAATGTCTATCAGACTTACCTTAGACACCCAAATTATTGAGACAGAACCAATCAGATTAGCCTATAATCCAGACTCTAACCACTGAAACTAATTAGGTCTCTAGCATTGATCGATCCACGGTAGTCGTGACTCCTAACCTTGACCCAGACTTGTAGGTTTGTAGCTTACGGCTTGTTCAATTAATAGTAGATTCCAAACCTTAACTGTTCGTTGGTTTGAGTATCAACCGCATGTAGACCTAATTAAGCTACCTAAGCACCGAACCTAGTTTATGAATATGTCTTAGATCTGAAATTCTTAATTTTAGATCTAATTGATATTTCATAAACTAATCTTCAATTACAAGTTAGGGTCTTACAACAAATATGTAAACAAGATCTTAGAGTTTCAGGATCTAGGATTTGCAGAAGTAAGTTTTCAAATTTCTCGATTAAGGACGAACGTGCCAGCACGACCTAACCACATCATAAGAATATCCCATCGAATGGAAAGGAAGAGGGTTCTTAAATCCATACTTCATTCTTATTGATCGGCACGGCCAAGCCGAGAACCACTTAATCAGCAAATATAACTAATCTACAAAACTAATTAGTACGTCTAAGCACTATATCTCATAAAAAATTGATCTAATTAAAATATATTTTGCATATCATCTCATGTATCATGCATTCATTTATTTTCAGATCTAATCATCTCTCATAATTCATCTAAAAGCAATTAAATTTAAATTTGAATCATATCAAATAAAATTTAATCTAGACCCTTTTGTAGAAACTATTCTACAACTAGTCTAAACATGCAACTATCATATCTCATATGAATAAATTAATTTTATTTTATTTTTTATTTTTAGATCTGATTATAACATTTATAATACCAAAAAAATAGAAAATAAGATAGGGTCTAAAAAATCATAATTAATCAAACAAAAATTATGATTAAACTAGACTACACATAGAACAATTCTATTCCCAATCTAGTTATGTATCTCATACATATTAGATCTAGATTAAGTTATTTTAATTTTCTTTAATTTTTTAATTTTAGATCTAATCACATCTCATGTGATATCTAAAATCATTAATTTATCAGATTAAATCAAATCTAAATAAATTTTATAGGAACCTGGCTCTGATACCAGTTAAAGGAAAATTCTGAATTTTTTGGGTCAGGTTCGTTCAGATCTGATTGGATCGAGAGGCATATTTCAAAAATTTTTTCTTAGATCCTAATCAGATCTGACACTTTTCAGATTTGATTTTATAATCTGATAAATAAAAAATTAAATTAAATTAAAACTAATTTAATTTTACCTTGATTTTGGATAATCCGATTATCCGTTGATGATCCTGTAGAAGCTCTGAGGATCTGGATCTAGCCATGCAAGTGCCTGGCCTCTACCTGTATCCACTCAGATTGGATCTAGAGACCTTCACCTTCTCTTTGTTTTCTCCAAAAATTAGATTTGAATCTGATTTCGAGGATCTTCAAAACTTCTTCTGAAGAACACCTGTCATCTCTACAATAGTGTTGCCTTATTCTTTTTTTGTCAGCCTTTTCTTGCCTGTCTCGCACTAATCTGAAGGCCCAACTTCCTTAGGCATGGGTAGGAGAGAGAGGGCTAGATGGTGGAATGGAGAAGGGAGAGGGATAGCATTGGGGCATGGGTTAAGAGGAACTTCTTAAAAAGTGGGCGCAGACAAGGTCTATTTATAGACTCTGCTGCGCCATGCAGTGCTGCATCACCCCGGCCAATCACGTTGCTTCATGCAATCAGATTTAAATCTGATTGATGGGATGACATCATCTGATTCAATCAGATGAGAGAACCATAGATTCATCCTAAGGTGGCACCTAAGATTGGTCAAAGTCTATTGGTGAGGGTCACCTAGTTTGAACCCAACAAGCAACCTGGAGTCCCATCCGTATGGGACTTCAGCGTCCCTATCCATGGGCGCACACCATCCAAGGTGTGCACCCCCTTCTTTCCAATTTCTAGAGAGGAGACAAGCCCCTATCTACTCTCCAATAAGTTCATGACACATGGGCAGATGTCCAAGGGTCAAAGGTCAATGTTTGACCAAGTCAAAGTACAAGAAATGGTAGGTGATAGAAAATGGCAGGTGTTGTCTCAAATTTATCTCATAAATTAAGACAATCTTTTTCTAACTTGGACAAGCTCCAGTCAGACTAGGTAAAGGTACCTAAGTGAGCACAAACTCATTTGGCTCAATCGAGATAACTTTTATGATAGAAAAAGAAAAATATTAGGCTCAATCGTGTGCTAGCATGATTTTCTTGAACCTAATTGAATCTTATTCAAACCAATTGAACTGGATTAGTCCAATTGATGATATCTAGATCCAAACACTTATTTGTGTGATCCAGTTAGGTTTAGTTATGTATGGTGATGGGATATGTCATGATCTCCATCATCGACATCATCAAAACTCCTTTCAATGGATCAGAACTCTTCTGATTTAGATAATTAGAATGATCGATCAACTAAATCATTCTAGTTGCTCAAAAATCCACCAATGACACCTAGCAACATATGGTGGCAATCCATCAAAACTAAAAATGAACCTCTTGGTGCAGTTACTTGTGTGATTAAGTTCTTCTATCTTGAGCCCCGATTAGATTAGGGTTAAGGTGAACTCGTCAAACCCTAATTTCCATCATATGATTTAATCATTCGATTCAAGTTCGATGCAAAAATCTTAATAGAAACTCTTTCTATTATTTCACACTCAACCTTGGCCATGGGCTTATGAACTTGATTCTCATGATCATCATAGGACTGCTCCTCTTCTACCGAGGTAGATAGATTCCATCTTGGTGGAATCCAATTCCTATAATGAACATGCTATAGCCAACACACACCTCAGGATTCCGAATGGCTAGGAGACCGAGTCATGGTATAGTCAAACTATAACACCCTTAAGGTGAACTGCCGATGCACCTCAGGTCAAAGGATCAAACACACCACTGTAGCATCGAGTCAGTCATCGACGAGAAGGTAGACTTCCTTAAGACTACTCATGGTGGTCACGCTCAGTGCCCTCGTTCTCTAACAAGTACCTGTACTCTCGCTCTAGTGTCTCTACACCGTAGACTCAAGACTCATCTACTATAAAGAAGCGATTGTACACTAACCTTTTAGATCAATCATCATCCTCATGATGATCCTATGGTTAGGAGCATTTTATGAGTTAATAAATAAAAATTCATGTCTTAAATTTTTAACTCTTGAAAATATGAATTATCATTACCATTAACTCAAGGGATGTATCATAGACACTAAATATACTTATGTGATAGAAAATAATCCATTTTATTATTTATAATCAAAATTATAATTTTATCCTTAGAAGTGTATTACAAGTGTCAGCCAATTCTGGCTTCTAGGACACATATATCTAATAAGGTTGGCCAACCAAAATATGGCTTAATCATTCATTGGTTGAGTGCCCCAAGTATGGTCATGTTAATGGTTGGATCTAACTAGATCCTTACAGTGGAGGCCAAAGCCTACTGATTAGGTTTGTATGGCAAAATTAAATTACTAGAAGTTGTTTGAAGAAATAATTGATTAATAAACCTACCCGTAGATGCACATGGATTGACCGACCAAAATAGGGCTTGTGTGTAGTCTATGTGGATTCTAGTACCTGCTAGGGAATTAATGTAATTCTCCAAATTGGAGGTAGAGGCTACCAATTCGAATAAAATAGTGGAAGAACCTTAAGACTAAAGTCCAAGTCTCTAGGCTTAAAATAATTCATGTACTTAGGTCATTGTTCTCTTTTCTCTAAATAAGGCTAAACCCAAATTACTCCTATCACTGTTAGATGTGATGACTTATGGGATCCAACTTCGATAATTAGTATCAAAAGTTTAATTTGGTTCAATAGTATGAATGGGTTCATATTAAAGCTTTAAGGTTTAGTCAAACTGATTAGTCCAAAATTGATCCAAATCAGGCATAGTATTTCTACCATTAAAAGCAAGATCATAGGAAGAAGAATTATCTTGCTTCTCTTGACCATAATAGGCTGAACAAGAGAAAGGTGCAAGAATTGCTCATCAAGGATGTTATATGATAACACCTTAAAATTTCTCTATTTAAAATTCTACTACCTAGGTATTGGATACCGGTAGTCCTATCAATTTGTTGCAAGGACTATAGATAAGTGGACTGTTTGAAAATGGTGAGAAATACCTGAACGTTAGGGATGAAAGTCTAGTTCTAATCCTAGCTTTAGGAATTATCAAGCTAATTTTCAAAAGATGTCATTTTGAGTGATTGTCACTATTATCCATCGTTTATGATAAATGTGACTCTGTTGGCCTTTTGATCAGAGATGGTTATCATTTATCAATAAAATAAATTATTATGACATTATTATGAATAATATTATAATAATATATGGATAATAAAGAAATAATATTTAATATTTATAAATTTTGTTAAGTATAATGTACACATTTAATAAACATCCAAATTAAATTATATCATGGATGTCTATATTTGGCATTATAGGCTTAGTCATCCCAACAAGAACAAGATAAATAGGTTAGCTTGAGTGGAAAATCTTGACATCAATGATTGTGAATCATTGATAACCTGCGAGTCTTGTTTTCCTTGGAAGATGACAAAGTCATCTTTTTCTGAAAAAAATGAAGGAGCTGATAAAGTTCTAAGTCTCATATATAATGATGTATGTGGACCTATGAACTTAAGTGCTAGAGGAAGATATCAATATTTTATTACAGATGATCTTTTTGGACATGGGTGCGTCTGGTCTGAATTATTTAAAATATTCAAATAATTTAATAATAAAATAAGAAAATAAACTAGAAAAGATATTAGAACTCTTCGATCAGATCAAGAAAGCAAATACTTATCCAGTAAGTTTGTGACATATCATGGAGAGAATAGGATTCTCTCTTAGTGGATTCCTTTTAGGAACACAGTGTATTAGAAAGGAGAAATTAAACTTTATTAGACATAGTTCAATCTATGATAGGATTCACTAGTCTACCTATTTTGGTGTTATGCTCGTATGACCACTTGTTTTATTTTAAAAATATACCAAGTAAATCTGTTATCAAGACTCCATATGGGATATGGATCGGGCATAAACCAAAACTCTCTCACTTTTGGGTTATAGAGTTGTTCGACCTATGTTAAAGGTTTGCACATAGATAAACTTAGATCCTAGTCTAACGGGTGTTTAAGGATTATTAATTCTACCATGCTGAAGAACACACAATATTCATCAGTAGTAGGGCATTTCCTTTTGAAAGGAGTTCCTTAGAGAAGGAACTGATGCCTATCAGATTGAACTTTGAAAAGTTTGACTCGTAGAAAAGAACTGACATAATCTAGTAAACCTATAGAATTGAATTAGATCATATCAAATCCGGAGCCCATTAAAGTGGTATCTTTAAGGAGATTCGATAAAGTACCATGTTTACTAGATAGATACTATGGTATCTAGGTCTGGGATGGCTATCATGTTGAGCTTGATCAGAATAATAAGGATTCGATCATCTATAAAGATGCAATGCAGTGGTCTAACATTGAAAAGTAGCTTGGAGCCATATAATCCAAATTAAACTCTATGAAAATCAATAGTGTGTGGACACTTGTTGATTCACCTGAAAGGATAAAATCCATTAGGTACGAATGGATTTTCAAAAGGATCCGAGTAGCACAGACGGAAAGGTAAAAATCTATAAAGCCCATTTGACTATTATCTCAATTTTTGAACATACATTTTGATTGTATGTCTTTGTTATGTACAAAGACAAACCCTATATTTGTAGTTGGGCAAAATATTTTGTAGTGTTATTTCTTGTATTGCCTGTAGATGAAATTCTCTTAATTTGGAATGGTATTCTAGTATTGCAAGGAATAAAGGTTTGATTGTCATCTAATTTCTCCATGTTAAAGACTAGATATGCTATACTCACTAAGGATAGTAAGCAGATACCAATCTGATCCAAGTGAGAACCACTGGATGATTGTATAAACAATCCTTAAGTATTTGAAAAATACTAAGATCCAATGACTCAAATATGGAGATATTGACTTAAAACTTGTGGATATTATTATTCCAGTCTTTAGTCAGATCAAGATGATAGAAAGAGAGTGTTGGGTCATACCCTAATCGTAAGAGCAATCTACTGAAAAGGTTTTAAGAAGGATACTATAACCTATTCAGTTAGTGATATAGAGTACATCATGGCATATGATGCTGCCATGTAAGCTGTGTAGTTGCTGAGGTTCATGAGACTGCCACCCTCCATCGATGGTCCAATCCTATCATAGCACTGGAGCCATAGCTCGAGTTAAATAACCGAAGGATCAGCATATTCTACATCATTATCACTTTTGATTTTAGATCAAAGTAATGTCGATCTTTGGAAGATTGATGAAAAGGAACTTGACCAACCCATTTGCTAAGGCCTCGAAACTAAGGAGTTCTACAGACTCAAGTATAAGATAGGATATTTGATATCATTCTAATTAGCTTTAGTCCAAGTGAAAGTTGTTGGAAAATGTGTCCTAAAGGCAATCATCTAAGTGATAGATGATTGAAATTAGTATATGAATTATCTAATAATAATAGTTATTTTGCTGGTTCATCATAAAAGTTTTATTTTTCTTAAACAAACTTCTAAATTATGATAAAGTTCTCAGAACCATAATCAATCAATAAAGAAAGATTTATTGGATGGTTCTTAAACTATTTACGTCTAAATGATAAGTTATTAATAAGGACGATAACTTATCGAGTGTAGATCGCTGTATGCCATATGCATTGATTGTCCTCATAATCAAATGGTGTGGAGATACTGGTATGGCATCCAGATAAGATGTAGGAGTACATCTGCGCTGAACATGATCAATATAGTACTCTACTATCAAGAGTAGCTAGCTAAGGCCAATGGGTATAAGTGTCCCTCCAACCTGTGATTACCATAGTGACTTTTAAGTAACTCACTATACTTTGGTGCTGGACTATCTATATTTCTAATATAGGTTTGAATAATTTTTGAATATAGTCAAGTACTTATAAAGTCAGTGTATGAATCAAGATGGGATTGATCACTCCTGATTAACTTCAAAAAGAGAATGTCTCACTGTATTTTAATTTAGCAAAACCTAGGCCTAGGTAATCCTCATAAAGAGTCACAGGATTTGCAAAATTTTGAAATACAATGAACATAACTTATAAGAGTATTGATAGTGTACTTGAAGTCATCTTGAGTATTATTGGTCATAGGGATTAATTATACGGTACCCATGGGCCAGGATGCTAAGAATGTTGCTTTGCATACATTCGACCTATTCGAACGTCAGGTACCATTGCTAGATAATCATTCTGATTGGTACAAAAATTGGTTTCTATGCTACCAGCTTAGGTTCGAACCTATGGGGTCACACATATAAGAGGTTGAAATTTGATCAAATAGTTAATCGATGATTAAGAATCATTCTAAGATCAAACATTCAATGCGATTGATGTTTGACCAAATGCAAGTGTTGTAGGAGGATCGATTAATAATTGGATTACTAATTGGCTCAATATGATTGAGTAATTGAATTGAGATCAAGTCTAATAGAATTAGATTCAATTAGAATTGATTTGGACTTAATTGGATGAAGTCTAATTAGTTTATTAGATAAGCCAATTGCAAGGAAGAACAAGTCCCTGTTCGACTTGGACTTGAGTGCACCTAATTTCTAATTTAATTAAAAATTAAACTAGATTAAAAAATGATTTAAGTTTAATTTAATTAGACTTCTAATTGAATTAAAATTATCTATTAATTAGGTTGACTCAAATCTAATTTAAATAAGATTTAAATTAGATTAAGATAACTTTGACTTAGTCAAAATAGGAGAGTCCTAGTTAGATTGGGACTTCTCCTTTCCTTGCGTCAAGTTAGAGGTTCCACGCCCACTAATTAATTCTAAAATTTTTTACATGATTTTCCATGTCTAAGATAGCTTCTCCATGCCCCAAAATTTTAGATTTTGGGATCAAGTTTGACTTGGTCATATTTGGAAAGTTGTTTTGGATTGGATTCTATTTGATAGAGTCCATAGAAACTAAAACACCTACTTTCCTTTTGCTCCTTGCTTTCCCACGTCAAGTTTTTTTTGTGCGCCTGATATCTTGTTTTTTTTTCATGCCCCATGCTCTCTCTTCAGCATGAATTATTCATGAAAATAAGTTGGGAGGCCTCCAAGAGTTGGACGCCTTCATGAATGGCTTATTTGACTTGGTGTTTAACCTAGTCTCCCAAAATTTGTGGCGCCTCCTATTTTTGAGGTAGTGTACATGAGAAAACCTTATGATTTTCATGAAAAAACTAGAAGAAAAAGGAGAGAGGGTGTGGGATTTTGGGTACCAATTATTTTGGACGAAGAAGCTTTCTTTTGGACATCAAATGTTGATGTCTTGAAGGGACAAAGATAAGAGAAGATTGTCTTCTCTTGTTGTTTTCATTTTTAACCTTCCCTTTTTATTTCTTTATGTATTTTTATGTGATAAAAATTTAAGAGAGAGAGGGCAAGGGCATGGAGATGTGTGCTCCAAGGTGTTGGGGCATGGTGATCATCTTTGGACATGGTCTGATCATGTCCTGACGAGAGAAGAAGAGGAGAGAGAGGACATGATCTTTATTCCCAATATAAAAGATGCCTCTCCTAGAACTTTCATAGAAAACTCTTTTGACAACCACATTTTGATGGATGTCAACATGGGAATATCTTTTCCAATCAGAAGAAAGTCATCCATGTATAATACAAGGAAGACAACAGTGCTCCTACCGACCTTTTTGAAGACATCGGACTTCTCATTTTTGATGAAACCAAATAATTTGATCATATTATTAAAATGAGCATTCCAACTTTAAGATGCTTACTTGATCCATAGATGGATCTTTATAACTTGCAGTCTTTGTGATCACTAACACTAGATGTAAAATCAAGTGGCTGTTTCATATATATATCTTCCTCAAAATATCTATTTAAGAATGCCATTTTCATATCCATCTATCATATTTTATAATCGAAATAAGCTACAACAGCAAGCAGTGTGCGAATAGATTTTATCATGGCTACTAGCAAAAAGGTATTCTGATAGTCAATGTCTTCGTGCTGACTATATCCTTTCGCCACTAACCTAGCCTTGAATGTCTCTACATTTCCATCGACATCTATCTTTCCCTTAAAGATCAATTTACACACTATAGCTACAATACCATCAAGTGGATCAACCAAGCTCTAAACTTGGTTCGAGCGCATTGAGTCAATCTCTAACTTTATTTTCTTTAATCATTTCTCGAAGTCGATATCAGATATCACCTCATCATAGGTTTTAGGATCACCACCATGAATCCTATTTCTTACGAGGAATATTTTCTCTACATCCTTTGAAACGGTACATCTCTTCAGAGGATGGGAAACCCTACCTGACCTATGATGTGGAGGAGGTTGTGTTTGGATTAGCTCAACCTGACTGAGTTCCATAAGTTCATTAGCTCGTTGCTCTTTGGAGACCTTCTCTTCGAGCCTAATCTATCTCCCGATGCCACCATCTTGAATAAACTATTTTTCAAGAAAAATGGCATATCGACTCATAATCATATTATAGTCTTCAGGAAGATAGAAATAATATCCTAACAACTCTTTAGGATATTTGACAAAACGAGCTCTAAATGACCTAGAGTCTAATTTGTCCACCTACTGTTTCTTGATATGGACCGTACAACTCCAAATTCTAAGATGACTCAGACTTCATTTCTTACCATGCCATATCTCATATGGTGTGGTGAGAATGGTTTTAGAGGAAACCTGATCAGTAAGTAGATTGCAGTCATTAGACTATATCCCCAAAGAAACTCTGGGAGATCCATGAAGCTCATCATTGATCAGACCATATCTAATAGGATCTGGTTTCTCCATTCTAATACCCCATTGAGTTAAGGCATTCTCGGTGGAGTCCATTTCAAGACTATGCCATTTTTCTTAAGATTGTCTAGGAATTTTTGACTAAGGTATTCAACTCCTCGATTTGATCGAAGAACCTTAATAGGCTTTTTGGCTTACTTTTCTACTTCATGTCTGAATTTTTTAAACTTTTCAAAGACTTTAGACTTATGTCGCATCAGATACATATACCTATATTGAGATATATTATTGATAAAAGTAATGAAGTAGACATAATTGCCTCTGGTCGGTACATCAAATGAGCCACACATATCTGTATGTACTAGGGCAAGTTGGTCCGTGGCCCTTTCCCCATGTCCCACAAAAAGGAGCATGGTCATTTTCTCTTGAAGGCCTGCTTCACAAATTAGATATGACTCAAAAGTTAATGGATCAATTAGTCCAGATTTTTCTAATTTATTAATCCTATCTTTCACTATATAACCTAGCCTAAGGTGCTATAGATACCTTTCATTTAGATTATCTCTAGGATGTTTCAATCCTATGTCATTCACATTTTGCTCGACATTAAATACAGAGACATCAACATAAAACTGATAGAGATCATTAATTAAGAAATTACTTACAATTTTATTTCTTTTGAAAAAGATAGTAGAATGGTCCTTATGAAAACTAAATACATAACCTTCCTATGCTAAACAAGAAACAAAAATCAAATTTTTATTTGTTGTAGGCATATAATAATAGTCCCCAAGCACTAAATCTAAATCAGATTGTAGTCGAAGAGGATAGGTTTTTATAGTCATAGCAGCAACTCTTGCTCCATTTTCGACATGCAGGATCATCTCACCATCCCTTAGCTTCCTGCTCTCCTCAAGATCCTACACGGAAGTGCATAAGTGAGCACTAGAACTAGAGTCAAGCACCCAACTAGATGTAGAAGAAATCATTAGGTTAGATTCAATTATGAGCATACCTCTAGAAGGACCTGCTTCCTTCTTGTTCTTAAGGCTGGCCAGATATAAAGAATAGTTCTACTTTCAATGGCCGTTGCTGTTGTAATGAAAATACTTTTCTTTGTCAGTGGCATTTTTCTTTGGTTCTTCCTTCTTCTTCTTCCTGCCTTCTACCTTCTGCTTCTTCGTAGACTTCTTCTTCTTTCCAAAAAATATTCTTTTAAAAAAAGTCTACTCCATAGTAAGAACTAAGTCCTTTAAACCTTTCATTGATAGCTCAGCAATAACCAGCATGTTCGTAAATTCAACCAAGGTATATTATAGTTTGTGCATATGAAAGTTCATGATAAACTATCCATACACATCAATCAAGGACTGCAGGA
This sequence comes from Cocos nucifera, assembly GCA_006176705.1. Taxonomy (NCBI): domain Eukaryota; kingdom Viridiplantae; phylum Streptophyta; class Magnoliopsida; order Arecales; family Arecaceae; genus Cocos; species Cocos nucifera. The sequence goes on from QRFJ01001344.1 coordinate 12,766, forward strand.
TCACATCAATTAGTAGATCCTTGTCAACCATGACATCGAGCTTCTCATGCTCCTCTAGATTCTTGATCATTATCAAACAATGATCTTGGACCCACTGCCCATCATACATTTGAGCCTTAAAAAGTCTTTGGAAGACTTGATATCGGGCTGCGCGACTCTGCTCACTGAACAACTCTTATAGGTAAGCTAATATTTGACAAGTTGTCTTAATGTTTTCATGCTGGCACTACAATTCATCTAACACTAAGCCCAACATATAGTACCTAGCTTTATTATCATCATCCATCTACTTCTTAAGAGATGCTCTCTGTTCAGTGGTCGGATGTCCTAGAAATATGGGGTGTCCAGGTCCAATACATAGTTTAGCTTTTCGGAATCTAAAATAATTTTAAAGTTTCTGAGTCAATCTTTGTAATTAAGTCTTGTCAGTCTATGGATGTCTAGAATTTGGGCTAGTAGATTTGACACGGACATTTTCCTATAGAGAGTGAAAGTTAGACTTTGTAATTAGACTTAACCAATTTATTTAAAAATTTTATTATTAAATAAATTAGGCACTCATTTTTTTCTCGAATCCCTATACTTTCTTGGTAGAGATGTAAAAATCTCCATAATCATAGATTTCTAGTGGATGGTGTCATCCTAATGACTGGCTCACCATCTCACCTAATAGTTATTGGTGATGGATCAATACATGAGTGGACAACTCTTGTTCAATGATTCTCTAATCATGGTGCACCCGAGTCTGATCTCTAATTCATGAAGCTCACCATCTCTGGAATATTGCTCCAATCCTTAGTTAAGTTAGATCTACCATTTGCACAAATTGGATTTTTGATTGGGTCCCTCACTGTATCCAAAATATTGAGCCTAATCTATCCTCCAACCCATAGCATCCAATGCCTAATAGACATGGTTGTATCTTTTCTGTGCAACTGAACCACCGTAACCAGTCGAGGATAATCAACCCCGAAAAGGGCCCGCACATCAATAATAATGGAAGACCTATGACTTAATATTTTCTTAGGAAGATTTGATTTAGGTCTCTCAGACATGACTTGACTTAGTCATAACAATTATGATAAACCTAATGGCATGGGTTAGCTCGAATCGTTAGCCACCTCAAATCAAAATTGAGTTGACACAAATGGCTAGGTAAGTGAGATCGATGGAAGGGATATCTCATTAACTCGATAAGAATGCATTCAGATTGAGTAGTTTTCCAATTAAAAATTGGTTGATCATATCTGCTAAACTTATCTTAGACACTAAATTATCAAACCAAAACTGATCGGATTAGCCTACAATCCAGACTCAAACCATGGAGCCAAATTAATTCTTAACTTGATCGACCACATGTGATTGTGAGTCGACTTTGATTCAGACTTAATTCTCTTGAACTGGTCAAATCTAAGCACTTTTGATCCCACCTAACTAACTCTTGATTTGGTTTGATCAATCACTAGCCTAATTGAGCTACCCATATCCAAACCCAATTTTATGAAGATGTCTTAGATCTAAAAATTCATAATTTTTAGATCTAATTAATTTTATAATCATAATTTTTAACTAAGATTAGATTTATAAATAAAATATACATAAAAATTCTAGAATTTTAGAATCTAAGATTTTGTAGAAAAATAAATTTTAATTTTTGATTAAGGATAAATGCACAGCATCCCTACATACCATAAGAGCACCCTATTGAATGAAAAGAGAGGACCTTTAAACCCTTCTTACTTTTCTAATTGAATGGCCAAGGAGAATGCCTTAATCAAAAATAATGATTATACTACAAAACTGTTAGATCTACAACATATATTACATATATATTTAAAGATCTAGCTATGCATATTTTGTATATATCATATGTATTAAAATTTAAACCTACATATGCATGTTTCCAAATCTATATATCCAATATAATATCTAAAAAATAAAATTTTAACTGATCATATCATATAAAATTCTATTCTAGATAATTCATAAAATAATTCTATAAACCTAGTCGGACATGCATCAAATATATCTCGTATATTGATTAAAATTTTAATCTACTGATTTAGATCTAATCACATCTAATGTGATACTGAAATCATTAATATCAAACCATAAATAAATTAAAAATCAAATTTAATGTAGATATGAAGAATGGCAAATGCAGCTCTGATATTAGTTGTAGGAAAAAACTAGTTTTCTACCGTAGGATCAATCAGATCTGATCTGATCTGCAGCAAATTTTTTCTATAAATTCTAATAAGATCTAAGAGTTCCTAAATTTGTTCCCAATAATTTAATATTAAATATCAAAATTAAATTTAAATCAGAAAACTAACAATGCTTGTTACCTTAGATCGAGTAAATTGATTACCCTATCCATGATCTATCAGCACCAGGGGTTTCGGATCGAGCCATGCACATGCTTAGCCTCTACTATAGTCCACATAGGCTGGTTTTAGATGTCTTTTCCTTCTTAATCTGATCTCCAAAGATCAGATCTGCATATGATTTGTAGATCCATCAAAATACTTTTGAAGTCGATGCGTTCGTCTCACGAACTTGGCTGTTCTTCTAACCGACTTTTGCACCAACTAGCTTGGAATCTTTGCTAGAGTTTTACCCAATACTTGGGTGTGGAGAAGAGGGAGAGGAGGAGAGGAGGGAGGCATGGAGAAGGTGGGAGAGGTAGGGCTTCACCATATGGAATTGCGACGCACAACAGCTTACGCAGGATCATTTAAATAGACCAAACCATGAGACCCTTTGCATGCAACTTTGACCAAGTCAAAGATGACATGCAGAAGGATCCTATATCAGATCTCCATGCCCCACCCTCTAATTCTTGTAATTTTTTCACATAAAATTCAGAAGAATTGGTGAGAATCAAATGGATAGAAAGCAGGGTGGCGCAAGCAACCTATCTCCTAGAGACTCTGATTTTATCAAGTCTCTTTGACCAAGTCAAATCTATTTGACTGGTCAAATCGTTTAATGTACATAATGGGAATAAGACAAGATCTACTAATTTCTTGATCTTTTAGGACAAGGGTCAACGGTTGACTTGGATGCAGGAAAGAAGGGAGAGGGGGTGTGCATCCCCTGGAGAATTTCTTGGGGCACATGCCCTTAGGTGATTTCATGAGAGAAGACAACATTTTTTTGACCTAAACAAGCTCTAGTCAAACCAGGACAAACCCATATGGGATTTTCATATGAGCCAAATCTAATTTGACTTGGTCGAGATGAACCAAAATGGTTACAAAAAAATAATTTTAGGCTCAATCATGTGCTAGCATGATTTTCTTGAATCTAATTGGATCTAATCCAAATCAATCAAATTAGGTTAGCTTAATTAATGCCATCCAGATCTAAATCCTTATTTATATGATCCAATTAGATTTAGTTTTGTATAGTACTAAGATATTTCATGATCTTTATCATCGATATCATCGAAACATCTTTCAATGGATCAGAAATTTTTTGTTTCACCCAATTAGAATGATCGATCGTCAAGATCATTCTAATTGCTCTAAAAATCCATCAGTGACACCTAGCAGTATATAGTGACAACCCATCAGAACTGAATGTGAACCTCTTAGTGTAGCTACCTGTCTGATTGGATTCTTTTATCATGAGCCCCGATAGGATTAGGGCTAAGATGAACTCATCAAACCCAATACCCATCATATGAATGAATCATTCAATTTAAGCCCGATATAAAATCTTAATAGAAAACTCTTTTCTATCATATCACACTACCATGGCCATGTGCTTTTGAACTCGATCTCTTGACCAACATAGAACTACCCCTCATTTATCGAGGTTGATAGATCCTATCTTGGTGCGATCCAATTCCTACAACGAACATGCTATAGCCAACATACACCTCAGGCTTTCGAATGACTAGAAGACCAAGTTATGGTCTAATCAAACTATAACACACTCAAGATAAACGATTGATGCACCTCAAGTCTAAGAACCAAACATACAATTGTAGCATCGAGCTTAGTCATTGATAAGAGGGTAGACTCTCTTATGACTACTCGAGGTGGTCATGCTCAATGTCCTCATTCTCAACAAGTACCTATACTTTCGCTCCGATGTCTCCACACCATAGGCTCAAGACTCGTCTACCATAAGAAAGTGATCGTACATCGATCTTCCAGATTGATCCCCATCCTTGTGATGATCCTACAATCGAGAGAATTTTATGAGTTCATTATAAAAATTCATATCTTAAATTTTTAACTCTTGAAAATATGAATTGTCATGCCTATTAACTCAAAGAATATATAATAGACACTTTACAAATAATGTGATAGAAGAAAAATAATCCTTTATAAATTTTTAAGTCAAAATTTTAAAAATATCTTTAGAAAGTGTATTATAAGTGTCAGCCAATCTGGCTTCTAGAATACTTATCTAACAGGCATGCCCCACACTTCCTTCAGCCTCAACAACGTCAAGGGATCCTGCACAATAATCGGTATCAGAGCCATCTTGATGAGAAGACATGAAGATCAAGATCCAGCGTAAGAAAGAGGAGAACAAGATCAAACATATTCAAAAAAAAATATTTTTGAAGGGCCGATAGGGCCCTCTTGATTGGCAGCCGATAATTGGCTGTCGGTCTCAGGCTTGGAGGCCAAGTCCCATGAATCGATTATCGATCCTGGCATCTAGCGCCCAGTTTCGGTGATCAACCAGCCAAGCGTAGTGTTGGTGGTGCTTTACATGGGCGGTCTGGTGGCACTTGCATGCAAGATGCCAAGATTCGGAGGGGGCAGGTGGTCCTCTCCTCTGAGAATATCGTAGATGGTGATGGCATCGTCTTTAGCGGTGGTGCATAGCAAGTTAGAAAATGTATCCCAAAGCCAATCATCAGCCTATTGATGGTTGAGCTACCTTATAATTATAATTAATTTATTAATAAATAAAATAAATATTTTACCATTTTCATCATAAGATATATATCTTCTAATGAATTCCATTATTGTGATGAAGTTCTTAAGACTATTTAGTTTTGTTAAAAATATGATTTATCGATTAGTCCTTAAAACTATTCACAATCAAATGATATCCTGTTAATTAGGACGATAGTGTTTATCGAGCATATGTCATTGTATGCCATATAGATTAATTATCCTCTTAACCAAAGAGTGTGGTGCCACTGGTATGGCATACAAGTGATGTGTAAGGATACATCATCACTGAACATGACCAACTCTAGAGCATTCTACTGTCAAGAATTACTCTAATGGGATGTAGGTATAAGTATCCCTTAGACCTGAGATCACCATAGTGGCTTGCAAGCAACTCACTATGCTTTGGTACCCGACTAACTAAATTTTAAATTTAGTGATGGAAGGTTTCTTGGCACAGTGAAGTATTTGCAAAGTTGGTGAGTGATCAAGATGATATTGACCACTCCAAGAGTTGGAGAAGAAAGCATCACCATATTTCAATATAGCGAAAGCCTTGGCCAGGATAATCCACGAGATGGATTTGGTATTTTGAAATACAATATCGATGATCTAATCAGAGTTGATAGTTAAACTTTAAGGTATCCTACGAGAATTTTGGTCAAGGGGATGAATTATACAAAAACTATATCTACATGGAATCTAAGGATGTTGTTCCACACATTTGACCTATCCGATTGTCGGGTATCATTGCTAGATGGTCATTTTGATTGGTACAAAAATTTATTCCTATACTATAAACTTAAGTTTGGACATATGGGGTCACACTTATAAGAATTCTCGATCTGATTGGATTGTTGATCGATGATTAATAATCATTCAAAGGTCAAACAATCAATAGGATTGATGTTTGACCTAGTGCAAGTATTGCAGGAGGATCAATTAGCAATTTGATTGTTAATTGGCTTAATTTGATTAAGCCAAATAGCTGAGATTAAATCTAGTTAAATATAATTTTATTAAATTTAGTTTGAACTTGAATGGATCATGTCTGATTGATTTATTAGATTAGCCAATTGCTAGGAGAAACGAGTCCTAGTTTAATTAGGACTTGTATCAACACAATTTCTAATTTAATTAAAAAATTAAATTAAAATTAAATTAAATTTAATCTAATTTAATGATGTTATTAGTTGGACTAAGACCTAATATAATTGGATTAATTAAATCCTGATTTAATTTGGTCCAAGGATCAAGTTGGACCAAGTCAAACTAGGAGTACTAGTGAGACTAGGACTCCTATTTCTTTGCGCCATCCTAATTCCCAACACCCATGAATTTTTTTCTTTAGATTTTTTCATGAAAATATACTCTACCAGGCCTCCACGCACACCTCAAGTCCCTCTCTTCTTTCTTACATAGAAAATTTAAGATGGACCAAGTCAAAAAAGAAGTTTGAGTTAATTTAAATTCTATGAGATAGAATTTTACGCAACTAAAACTCCTCCATCTTTATGTTGGAAATATGTCCCAAAGCCAATCGTTAGCCTGTTGATAATTGGGCTATACATTTATAATTATATATAAATTATAAATTAATAAAAGTTATTTTGATATTTTTCATCATAAATTTTATTATTTTCTAATGAACTCTTATGTTCTGATAAAGTCCTTCGGACTATCTAGATTCGATAAAGGAGGATTTATCATTTAGTCCTTAAATTATTCATGACCAAAAGATACATTGTTTCTTAGGACGATAATTTTTATCGAGTATAGATCGTTGTGTGCCATATAGGTTGGTTGTTGTTATAACTAAGGAGTACTGAGACAGTGGTATGGCATGCAAGTGAGATGTATGGGTACATCTACACTGAACGTGACCAACTCTGGAGCTTTTCTCCTATCAAGATTAGCACTGATGAAATATGGGTATAAGTGTCGCTCTAACCTAAGATCACCATGGTGACTTCCAAGCAACTCACTATGCTTTAGTACCAGACTGCCTGAATTTTTAATTCAGTGATGGAAGGTTTCTAAGCGCAGTCAAGTACTTGAGGAGTCAGTGCGTGCATCAAGATAGGATTGACCACTACTATTTTTAGGAGTTTGTTCAATTATGTATCAATTTACCAAAGCCTTGCCTAGGGTAGTCTTAATGTGGAGTCAAGGGACTAATTACTTTGAGACACGATATGGATGTATTTACTAGGGCTGACAGTCTAATCCTGAGTCATCTATTATATAGAGGTCATAGGAATGAATTATATGGTAATCGTATATCATAGGTTCGTCGATGTTGTGTTGTGACAAATTCGACCTATCTAAACATTGGGTACTGTTGGTGCAAAAATTGGTTATCATCGGAGAAATACTGGAGTCGGAGAAGAAAAGGTCGCCGTCGGTGACCTACAAAATAAGTCTCATCCAGAGCCTAGGGTGGTGGTTCTGATAAGACCATCCGATGATCAAGTCAGCTCTTTTGGCCAATTAGAAATGGAGTGCTCAGTAGAGAAAGTTGCAGAGTATTGGAAAGGAGAAGAGTGCTTAGAGAAAACATATCAGGAGGGTCTCTTTTCTAGAAGAAGCTGGTAACAAACCGATAGCAACAGCTGTAACTGTCAGGTGGTGGGCCGCTCAGGACAACATGAAGTTTGTTACGGGGGATAGTGTCTGTTATCGTGGTGTGCCAGTCTATTGAGATTTAATAGTCAAAGTTTGTAGGTGTAGGAGTCAGTTGGTGATGAATCTTTGAGTTACATCAATAACAAAAGAGTTTGGCCACCTCTTAGATAGTTTGTGGGTGAGTTAATTCATGTTGTGTGTGGACTCGGGTTCATGCGGACACCTTCCTGGGCGACTGTGGGAAGTTCGACCACTGAAGGAGTTCGAAAGGAGTTCGACTACTGAAGGAGTCTGGAAGTAGTTTGGCTGCTGGAGGAATCCAGAAGAAGTTCGTGATTGAAGCTCTCCTATGATTACGAGTTACTCCTGGTTGAGCACCAAACTGAACTTCGATGGGAGTAAGGTTTACCCCCAACAATAGTCCTTCCACTTTCGAGTTTGAGATTCGAAGGAAGAAAGTAAAAAGATGACTGTCATAGTTCCTTCTCGAGCTCCCACCTTATCAAGATGAGACATTTAAACATTTACCGTGCTGGCACCAAAACTTTTCAAATATGAAATAAGTTCAAAAATACAGCCCTTTGCTTCTCCCATCGAAACTCTGCGCTAGGTATGGTGCCATAAAGACTCCTCCCACTGCCACTTTTCTATCATGATGAGTGGGACATGCAGTGCATGCTGACCGGCCAATGTTGATCTGCGATCATAACTACCTTGAGTTACTTCTTTCTATTTAAGGTCTTCTCCCACTGCTTGGAAGTCATTCCTACCCGAGTCTTCTCTTTCCTTCATCCCCCGTTCGTCTTCTTCCCAAGGGTTTTACCCTTCTCTCTTGCCTTCCTGAGCTTCGGACACCCTTTTGATGGGTTCTCATCACATCCATCATCCTTTCATTCTCCCTAGACAGCTTAGGTCAGTCTCCTAATCCTTTTCTTAGGTTATTCATGTTTTTCATTTCTAGCTTCTTGATTCCCTGATTTTCTGGTAGCGATCATTGTCCTACATTTTTTTTAATTTTTTGGGGGTTTTCTTGGGGTTTAATTTTGATCCGAATGTCTTCAAAAACCTTCCACTCCATCGATTCATGGGGCTCGCCCAGACCGACCTTCTGTGACCCTGCACCCCTAGCCGAGATAGAACATTAGAACATGTCCCGCTTGTCTTTCGCTGTAGATACTATCTCGACTATTCTTACTCCGGATGACCTTTCTCTGATCCAAATACAATACAGAATTCCTTCAAAATATGACCTTGAACTCCCTAGCTCTGATGATCGAGTCAGCTTTCCTCTAGTCGGTCGGTTTTGTTTGTACTTAGAAACTTTGCGTGCTAGGCTTAGGATCCCACTACTCCCTTTTGTAGTCATCTTCTTCTAGTTTTTAAACATTTCTTTCGCATCTGTTGTACCAAAATTTTTTCGATTCATCATAGGTTTTCTCTCCCTCTGTCAATTGATTGAGGTCCAGTCGATCATTTCGCTTTTTAGAAACTTCTACACCTTCAAGCGCTATTCTTCCACGAAGAATTGATGGTACTTTCCCCCCAAGTCAGTAGGAAGGAGTTATTGAAAGGTGCCCCTTCTTCCATTCATAACTGAAAGAAAAAGTACTTTGTATATTGCCCGACCATGCCATTAGATCTTCCTCCTTGGGGTTATATTAGAGAGTCAGTTCGTCGAGCTCCTAGCGTAGATGGAGCGAACCTTGATTCCTTCAATAAACTTAAGATGTACTGAGCTTCTCTTCTTTCTAACCTTCTAAAAGAATAGATCTTGTTCAACTTGGATTTGAGTCCCCTCAATCTTGCTGGTACATATTTTGATTTTTGAATCCACATGGTTTCGCGCATGTGTATTGCTACTGACCGTGCTTCTTTTCCTACTATAAAGAAGGATACCCAAACTGCTGAGATGTTTACCAAAAGGCTCTACACTGAGAAGAGGAAAGGGAAGGCACCAAGCTATGGCTCAAAGAGAGCGAAGGTCGGTGCTTCCAGCTCCGTAGTATTCATCTCCACTATCGCTGCATCCAAGGTCATCGCCAGCACTAAAGCTACCTTAACTACCGAGGTCGGCACCACCGGTGCGGGCTCAGTGCCACCCATGTCCTCAGGTCCTTTCAGTGGGGATTGGGCTTCGAAGCTCCCTGCCAAGGAAGAGATAGGGGAAGGAAGATGAAAGAAGGAAGCCATTGCCAAGATGTCCCGCAAGGTTCGCCTAAGCAGACCGAATCGTGACAACGACAAACGAGGGAAGGATCCCTTCGACAACCTAGAGATCATCCAATATCTTACTAGTAGGTTTGCCATACCGAAGGTGGTGGACCAGATGGCCAACCTTGACCTACGGTAGCTCATCTAGGATTCTCTCAGAACCATCCTCAAGGTGATTGCTCCATTGCTTGACTCTTTTTCTTCCCTTCTGCTCTTTTTTTTTTTAACACCAATCATTTATTGCAATCGGGTCACCAGATGCTTGCCTACATCAAGAGGGCGCATCGTCAGGAGGCGGAGGCATAGAAGGCCTAGGAGGACCTTCGAGCCAAAATCCACCATCTTCAAGAGATGGTCGTTGAGGTCAAGCATCTTGCAGAGGAGAAGGTGGTGAACATCGGGAGTCTCCAGGGTGCGCTTCGCAAAGAGGAGTTCAACTCGGCCGAACTCAAGGCTGCACTGACCTTGGAGGAGGAAAGGAAGAAGGAAGCCAAGAATAGGATCACCAATTTAGAGACCCAAATGACGAAATCGATCTCAGAGGTGATGACCTGGGCTGTGGAAGAGTTTAAGGCCTCTCTCGAGATGAGGAATTTGAACATCAAGTTCGACCAGGAGGCATTTATCAAGGGTTTTGAGCTCTGGAAAGGTAGGGTAGCCTGGAGGTTGCCCCACGTCGACCTCAGCTTTCTGAAGGAGGAGGAAGATGACGTAGATGCAGGATTGTCCGATGCTGCAGTCGATCTTTCCTTCGATGAGCTCACTTCTAGCTCATCTGAACTTGCCATAGAGGTCTATGAACCAGTTCAAGAACCCGAGGTGGCTGAGAGCGCTCTGGCTCCATCCTTCGCCGCCCCTCCCAAGGTTGAAATCCTCGAGTAGTTGTACCTCGAATGTAGTCTCCCGACAATGCTAATCCACTGCCTCAGGGGATTCTAATGAAGCCTTTGATAAAGAGTCCGAGGAGCAAAATTCGTCTTCTGAAGAAGAAATTGAAAAACATAGAGGATGACCTTTGAGTTGAAGGAAAATCCTGATTTTTCGGTCCAGGTTCGTTCAGATCTTATCGGATCAAGAGATATATTTCAAAATTTTTTCTCTTTGATCCTAATTAGATCTAGGATGCTTCAGATCTGATCCTTATTATTCTAATAATAAAAATAAAATCTAAATAAATTAAATTAAATTTAATTTATCTTGATATAGGATAATCCTATTATCCGTTGATGATCCTGTAAGCAGCGGAAGGTTCTAGATCTAGCCATGCAAGTGCTTGGCCTCTATCGGTATCCACTTGAACTAGATCAGAGATCCTCTTCTTCTCTATCACGTCTCCAAAAATCAGATTTGAATCTGATCTGAAGGATCTTCAAAACACCTTTCGAAGATCAACAGTTGTCCTTTGCAGCAGCACAGCCTTCTAGCTTTCTATCGTCTTTCTCTCGTCTGGATTGCACCAACCAAGAACCCAAAATACTTTGGGCATGGAGAGGAGAGGGAGAAGATGGATTTGGCATGGAGGAGGAGAGGAGAGGAAGCCTTGGGGCGTGGGAATTGAATTCCTTTTCCAATGCTCTTTGAGTTGGGCACAGGGTCTTATTTATAGACTATGCGTGATCCAACTTCTCTTCTTCCCAACCAATCACAACCCTTTATGAAATCAAATCTAAATCTGATTGGTGGAAATAGAGTCCCTTGGATTTTCCTTAGATGGTGCCTAAGACCAGTCAAACATGGTTATTAGGAGAAGTCTAATCAAAATCCAAAAGGGAGATGGAGTCCTTATGCAACAGGGACTCCTGGGAACCTTTGGCATGCGCCCTCCTCCTTGCCAGGTTCTGGCAAGAGGATAGGCCCCCACCAGCTCTCCAATAGGTACGTGACATATGGATAGAAGTCAAAGTGTCAATGGTCAACATTTGATCGATCAAAGGCCAACTTTTGACCAAAGTCAAAGGACGAGAAATGGCAGGTGACCAAAAATGGCAGGTATTGTCTTACAAAATAAGACAACCCTTTTCTGACCTGGACAAGCTCTAGTCAGACAAAGTGAAGGACTCTGATCGAGCACAAACTCCTTTGGCTCAGTCAGGACAACTATTTATGATAGTAAAAGAAGAACGTTAGGTTCAATCGAGTGCTAGCATGATTTCCTTGAACCTAATTGAATCTCATTCAGATCAATTGAACTGGATTAGTTCAATTGATGATCACCAGATTCAAACCCTTGTTTGTGTGACCCTAGTTAGGTTCAGTTCTGTATGGTAATGGGATATGTCATGATCTCTATCATCGACATCATCGAAACTCCTTTTCGATGGATCAGAACTCTTCTGATTCGAACAGCTAGAATGATCGATCATCTAAATCATTCTAATTGCTCCCAAAATCCACCAGTGACACCTAGCAGTATATGGTGGCAACCCATCAGAGCTGAATGCGAACCTCTTGGTGCAGCTACCTATGTGATTAAGTTCTTCTATCTTGAGCCCCGATCAGATTAGGGTTTAAGGTGAACTCGTCAAACCCTAGTCTCTGTCATATGATGTAATCATTCGATTCAAGTCCGATGTGAAAACCTAAATAGAAACTCTTTCTATTATTTCACTCTGCCATGGCCATGGGCTTCTGGACTTGATTCTCATGATCATCATAGGGCTGCTCCTCTACCACCGAGGTAGATAGATTCCATCTTGATGCAATCCAGTTCCTACAATGAACATGCTATAGCCAACATACACCTCAGGGTTCCATATGGCTAGGAGATCGAGTAATGGTGTAGTCAAACTATAACACCCTCAAGGTGAACTGCCGATGCATCTCAGGTCAAAGAACCAGACACACTACTGCAGCATCGAGTCAGTCATTGACGAGAAGGTAGACTTCCTAATGACTACTCGAGGTGGTCACGCTCAGTGCCCTCGTTCTCTAACGAGTACCTGTACTCTCACTCTGGTGTCTCCACACCATAGACTCAAGACTCATCTACTAAAGAGAAGCGATTGTACACCAACCTTTCGGATCAATCACCATCCTCATGATGATCCTATGGTCAGGAGCATTTTATGAGTTAATAATGATTATTCATGTCTTAAATTTTCAACTCTTGAAAATATGAATTATCATTACCATTAACTCAAAAGATGTATCACAGACACTAAATACACATATGTGATAGAAAATAACCCATTTTATTGATTTTAGTCAAAATTATAATTTTGCCCCTAGAAGTGTATTACAAGTGTCAGCCAATTCTGGCTTCTAGGGCACATATATCTAACAATCTCCCACTTGTCCTAAAGCCAATTGGCTACAAGTCTAAGTCCCATCTTCTCAAGGTGGGCTTCGATCTTCTGCTGGCCCAACGGCTTTGTAAGTGGGTCTGCCACATTGTCTGTGGAGTCAACTCTCTTGACCTCGACGTAATCCTTCTCGAGGTAATCGCGGATGAGGTGGTATCGCCGCTCAATGTGCTTGGATTTTTGGTGAGACCTTAGCTCCTTAGCAAGGGCTATGGCGCCATTTTTATCGCAGTATAGAGGAATGGCATCTGATGGCATTACTCCGATTTCTACAGCAAACTTCTTGTACCAGAATGCTTCCTTCGCAGCCTCTGATGCAGCGATATATTCTGCTTCCATGGTGGAATCTGCTATCATAGTTTGCTTGGAACTCTTCCAGCTGACAGCACCACCATTGCACACAAACAGACTCAGATGTCGACTTTCGATCATCTATATCGGACATGAAATCCGAGTCTGTGTATCCCTGGACTTGGAGTTCTCCATTACCAAAGACCAACATCATATCCTTAGTTCTTCTCAAGTACTTAAGGATACATTTCACAGAAGTCCAGTGTTCTTCACCTGGATTTGACTGATATCTGCTTGTGACACTCACAGCATGGGCTATATCAGGTCGTGTACATAGCATGGCATACATGAGGCTCCCTATTGCAGAAGCATAAGGGATCTTGCTCATGCGTTCTATTTCCTCAGGTGTGCTAGGGCACATCTTCTTGGAAAGATGAATACCATGTCTGAAGGGTATTAATCCCCTCTTAGAGTTTTCCATACTAAACCTCTTTAGTACTTCCTCTATGTACATCTTCTGTGAAAGTCCTAGCATCCTATTCGGTCTATCCCTATAGACCTTAATTCCTAGAATAAAGGATGCTTCACCTAGGTCTTTCATGGAGAATTCCTTGGACAACCATAATTTGACTATCGTCATCATGGGAATATCATTCCCAATAAGGAGGATGTCATCCACGTACAATACGAGGAAGACAACAGCGCTCCCACTGACCTTTTTGAAGACACACGGTTCCTCTTCATTTTTGATGAAATCAAACATTTTGATCACATCATTGAAATGAGTGTTCCAGCTCCGAGATGCTTGCTTAAGTCCATATATGGACCTTTGCAGCTTGCAAACCTTGTGATCAGTATCACTGGATGTGAAACCTAGCGGCTGTTCCATATAGATATCTTCCTCAAGATATCCATTTAAGAATGCCATTTTCACGTCCATTTGCCATATTTCATAATCGAAATAGGCTGCAATGGCAAGCAATGTGCGGATGGATTTTAGCATAGCCACTGGGAAAAGGTATCCTGATAGTCAATGCCTTCACATTGACTATAACCTTTTGCCACTAGTCTAGCCTTGAATGTCTCCACATTCCCATCTGCACCAATCTTTCTCTTGAAGATCCATTTACACCCAATAGGTACTATACCTTCTGGTGGATCTACCAAGGTCCAGACTTGGTTTGAGTGCATCGAGTCAATTTCTGACTGCATTGCCTCTAGCCATTTCTCGGAGTCGATATCTGATATCACCTCGTTGTAGGTTTTGGGATCATCACCATGAGCACCATTACCTACGAGGAATATTTTCTCTACTTTCTCTGAAATAATACCTAAGTATCTTTCAGGAGGATGGAAAACTCTTTTCGATCTACGAGGTGGAGGAGGTAGTGTTCTTATTGGCTCAACCTGATTTGGTTCCAATTGGTCCTTAGCTCATTGTACTTGTGAGACTTTCTCATCAAGCTTAATCTGCTTTCCAATGCCGCTATCTTGAATAAACTATTTTTCAAGAAAGATGGCATGTCGACTCACAATCACATTGTGGTCTTCTGGAATGTAGAAATAGTATCCTAATGACTCTTTAGGATATCCTATGAATCGAGCTCTGAAGGACCTAAACTCTAACTTGTCCGCTTGTTGTCTTTTGACATGAGCCGGACAACCCCAAATTCTGAGATGACTCAGACTTGGTTTCTTACCATGCCATATCTCATACGGTGTGGTAGGAACGGTTTTAGAGGGAACCCTATTCAGTAGATAAATTGAAGTTAACAATGAGTGTCCCCAAAGAAAATCAGGGAGGTCTGTGAAGCTCATCATGGATCGAACCATATCCAATAGAGTCCGATTTCTCCATTCTGAAACCCCGTTGAGTTGAGGTGTTCCTGGTGGAGTCCATTGAGAGACTATGCCATTTTTCTTGAGATAGTCTAGGAATTTTTGGCTAAGGTATTCACCTCCTCGATCTGATCGAAGAACCTTAATGGGTTTTCCAGTTTATTTTTCTACTTCATGTCTGAATTCTTTGAACTTTTCAAAAGCTTCAGACTTGTGTCTCATAAGATACACATACCCATACCTAGAGACAGATCATCGGATAAAGATAATGAAGTAGACAAAATTGCCTCTAGCCGGCACATCAAATGGGCCGCACACATCAGTATGTACTAGGGCAAGGAGATCTGTGGCCCTTTCCCCATGTCCTACAAAAGGGAGTTTAGTCATTTTGCCTTGAAGACAAGATTCACAAGTTGGATATGACTCGAAAGTCAATGGACTCAATAGCCCATTTTTCTCCAATTTGTTGATCCTATCTTCTGCTATATGACCTAATCTCAGGTGCCATAGATATCTATCGTTTGGACTATCCCTAGGTCGTTTGGCATTCACGTTTTGCTCGATAGTTAGAACAGGTACATCAATATGTAGCTGATAAAGACCATTAATAAGGAAACCATTTGCAATTTTATTTCTTTCATAAAGAATGTTACAATGGTCCTTAAAGAAGGTAATCACATAGCCTTCTAGTGCTAAGCATGAAATAGAAATCAAATTCCTGCTAGCTGCAGGCACATAATAACAGTCTTTCAAAACTAAGTCTAAACCAGATGGTAATCGAAGAGGGTATGTTCCCACGGCTACTGCAGCAACTCTTGCTCCATTACCGATGCGTAGGATCATGTCTCCATCCCTCAACCTCCTGCTATCCTCAAGACCCTGCATGGAAGTGCACAGATGAGCACTAGAACCAGAGTCAAGCACCCAACTGGATGCAGAAGAAACCATAAGGTTAGACTCAATAACGAGCATACCTCCAGAAGGACCTTCCTTCTTGTTTTTCAGGGTGGCCAGGTAAGTAGGGCAGTTCCGCTTCCAATGGCCGTCGCTGTTGCAATGGAAACACTTTCCTTTGGCAGTCGGCTTTCTTCTTCGGCTCTGCCTTCTTCTTCTTTCCTCCTTCCATCTTTTTGCTTTTTCACAGACTTCTTTTTCTTTTCCATAAGACTTTCTTTTGGAAGAAGTCCTGTTTCCATAGCAAGAACTGAGCCTTTAGAACCTTTCATAGAAAGCTCAGCGGTGACCAGCATATTCATTAATTCGGCCAAGGAATTTTGAAGTTTATGCATGTGGTAATTCATGATGAATTGCCCATATGCATCAGTCAAGGATTGCAGAATAATATCATTCTGCAGATCCAAGTCTAACTTCACACCGAGCTTCTCAAGCTCTTCCATGTCCTTGATCATCATCAGACAGTGATCTTGGACTGACTGCCCATCATGCATCTTAGCCTTAAAAAGTCATTTCGTGACTTGATACTTGGCTGCGCGACTCTGTTCACCAAACATCTCCTGCAGGTGAGCCAACATTTGGCGAGCAGTCCCGATATCTTCATGTTGGTGCTGGAGCTCATCAGACATCGAGCCCAACATGTAATATCTGGCCTTATTATCTTCGTCTATCCATTTTTCAGAGATGCTCTCTGTTCAGTGGATGGACGGGCTGGTAAGGTGGGAGGGTCCTGGTCCAATACATGGGTTAACTTCTCAAAATCCAAAATAATTTTGTAGTTTCTGAGCCAATCTTTATAATTGGGTTCCGGTCAGTCTATGTGTGTCCAGGATACGTGCCAATGGGTTGGACGCAGACATTTTTCTATAGAGAGTCAAAGATTCTAGTTAGATACTGTAATTATGACTTGACCAATTTATTTAAAGATTTTATTTTTAAATAAATTAGCTCCCACTATTTTCTTGGATCCCTACACTCCCTCTGTAGAGATGCGAAAATCTCCATGATTAATGATTTCTAGTGGGTGGTGCGGTCTCACCAACTGACTCATCACCTCACCTAACAGTTATTGGTGATGGGTTAGCCAATGAGTGAACAACTCTTGTTCAATGATTCTCTAATCATGGTGCACCCAAACTTGGTCTCTAATTCATGAATCTCACCGTATCCAGAAATATTGATCCACTCCTTAGTTAAGTCAGACCCACCATTTGCACAGACTGGATTTCCTAATTGAGTCTCTCACCGTATCCAAAATATTGAGCCCAACTCATCCTCCAGCCCATAGCATCCAATGCCTAATAGACATGGTTGCATCTTCCCGGTGCAACTGAGCCACTGTATCCAGCCGAGAACAATCAACCCCGGGAAGGGCCCGCACATCTACAATGGTGGAAGACCTCAGACTTAATCTTTTCTTAGGGAGAATTGATTCAGGTCTCATTAAACTAGACTTATGATAGTCATAACAATTATGACTAACCTAGTGGCATGGGTTAGCTCGGATTATTGACCACCTCAGATCAGAACTGTGTCAACAGATATGGCCAGGTAAGTGAGACCGGTGGAAGGAATATGCCATTAACTCGTACAAGAATGCATTCAGGTCGAGTAGCTTCCAATTAAAAACCAGTCGGTCGTATGTGCCAAACTTACCTTAGACACCAAATTATTGAGCCAGAACCAATTGGGTTAGCCTACAATCCAGACTCTAACCTCTGAGCCTAATTAGGTCTTGCTTGATCGTGACTCGATCTTGACCCAGACTTAATCCTATTAGGCTGGTCAATTTAAGCATTGTTGATCCCATCTAACCAACTCTTGATTCGGTTTGATCAACCGCTTAGACCTAATTGAGCTACCCAAGCCCGAACCCAGTATTATGAATATGTCTTAGATCTAAAATTCTCAATTTTAGACCTAATTAATAATATTCCATAATCTTAATTTTTAATTAAGTAGGGTTCATAAACAAAATATGCACAATAAATCCTAGGGTTTCAGGATCTAGGGTTTTGCAGAAAGTAAGTTTTGGATTTCTGATTAAGGACGAACGCGCAGCACCCCTACACATCATAAGAACACCCCATCGAATGGGAAGAGAGGGCCTTTAAACCCTTCTTCATTCTTATGACCGGACGGCCAAGAGGAATGCCTTAATCAGGAACATGCAATACTACAAAATAGTTTTAGATCTATATCATATATCTCATATACAAATTAGATCTAATCATGGCATATTTTGCATACATCTCATGTATCGAATCATGCATATTTTTAGATCTAAATTATCTCATAATAATCTAAAAAATTAGATTTAAATTGATCTTATCAAAATAAATTCTAATCTAGACAACTATGTAGAACTATTCTACAACTAGTCTAGACATGCATCAATCATATCTCATATGATGTTTAAAATTAAATAATTTTTATTTACTATTTTTTAGATGTTATTATAATAATTATAATATCAAAAAATAGTAAATAAATAGATCTAAAATATGATTTAATCAAATTAAATTGAAAACATGCAAGACTATTCTATAGAACTATTCTATTTTAGAACTAGTCATGCATATTTTCTAATCTTAGATCCAAATCATTTAATTTTAATTTTTTCTGATTTTAGATCTGATCACATCTCATGTGACATCTAGAGATCAGGTACTCTAAATTAGAAAAATTAACTTACGCTATTCTGATTGCTACCAGAAGACTCCGACCTTACTTTTAGGGGCACTCCATAATGCTTCCCATGGATCAGCCAATTAAGACAGTCCTTCATCGAACGAATGCCTCTGAAAGAATCGCAAAATGGATGATTGAGCTTACAAAATTTGACATCAACTATCATCCTCGATCGTCGATCAAAGTCCAAATATTAGTAGATTTTGTAGTAGAATGCACCATCAAAAATGAAGTCGAGCTTGAATAGGACGAAACCAGTGTTCCATGGTTACAGCCGGGCTCCCCTGAATAGAGGGCCGACCTTCCTAAAGATTTTTGATCCCTATATGTGGATGGCTCATCCAATGATTTAGGAGCAGGTGTAGGATTGATCTTGGTTAACCCAGAAGGCATCATCGCTGAATATGCACTGCACTTTGAATTTCCAGCAACTAATAATGGGGCCAAATATGAAGCTTTGATCACTGGATTAAAAATAGAAAAAGAGTTAGAAGCAGACTAGCTCCAAGTCTATAGTGATTCTCAATTGGTGGTCAGATAGGTTAGCGGCAGTTATGAGGCTAGGGAGGAAAGCATGATAAAATACCTTAAGAAAGTGAAAAGCTTGACTCCGGCCTTTAATAGTCTTAGTATTCAATAGATTCCGAGGGCAAAGAATGCAAGAGTCGATCTTCTCTTTAAATTGGTCACTTCAGCTCCGACCGAACTGCCCAAAGAAGTATTTTTTGAAATCCTAAAGTGCCCAAGCTTAGAGGAGTCACAACATATTATGCCAGTTAAGCACGAACTGAGCTAGATCAACCCACTAGTTGCCTACCTCAAGGATGGAGCTCTCCCTCGTGATCCAAAAGAAGCTCAGAAACATAGAAATCAGACTTTTTGGTATGTTCTATATGAAGGCAAGTTGTATAAAAGATTGTATTCTCTACCACTCTTGAGATGTCTCTAACCATCAGAGGTCGACTTCGCATTATGAAAAGTACATGAGGGAATTTATGAAAGTCATGTAGGAGCCAGATCCTTGTCATAAAGACTACTTTGGCAGGGATACTATTGTCCAACATTGTACCACGATTTCATAGAGTATGTCAAAAAATGTGACCGCTGTCAGAGAAATGCAAATATACATAGGATATCAAGAAATGTGACCGCTATCAGAGAAATATAAATATACAAAGATAGTCGACCTTCGAGCTTACTCCACTAAGCGCACCGTGGCCATTCGCATAGTGGAGAATAGATATATTTGGCCCCTTTTCAATGGCATTCAGACAATGAAAGTTCCTCCTAGTCGCAATCGACTACTTCACCAAATGGGTCAAGGCCAAATCATTGGCAAAAATTACCAAAGCCAAGGTATAGGACTTCGTCTGAAAGTCAATCGTCTGCCTATTTGGTCTATCCCAAACTCTCATAACTGATAATGGGCGATAATTTGCCAGGATAAGATTTATCGAATTCTATGAAGATCTGAACATCTTCTACCATTTAACATCAGTCGTCCACCCACAAGCAAATGGATAAGCCGAAGTGACAAATAGAACCCAACTACATGGTATCAAAGCAAGACTTGAAAGAGTGAAGGAAACTTGGGTAGATGAACTCTATCATGTACTTTGGACATACCGAACTACCCATAGATTGCCAACTATAGAGATCCCATTTGCCTTGGCTTTTAGAACAGAAGCGGTCATCCCTATAGAACTAAAACTTTCATCAATATGAGTCATTGCATTCAATGAGCAGCAAAACTCATCAAACCTCAGGACTAACCTTGACTTGTTAGAAGAAAAATGGGAGAAAGCCCAAGTTTGGATGGCAGCCTATAAGCAAAAAGTAGCTTGCTACTATAATTCAAAAATCAAAGGCAAGATATTCAAAGTGAGGGACTTAGTACTTCGATGAGCAGCTATCTCACAGCCTCAGAATCAAGAAAATCTCTCTCCGATTGGGAAGGTCCGTATGAAATAGAAGAGGTTATCCAGTATGAAACTTATCACTTGAAGGAGCTCGAAGGAACAACTCTCCCATGGCCTTGAAATTCAGAAAACTTGAGAATGTACTATCAGTAACTTTTCTTTAGTAAAACTTTTCTATTTCGACATCACTACTCCTTGGAGCAAAAATCGTGTACTGAGTAATAACTCTCTGAAGCAACCTAAAGTAGCCCGTTAGGAACAACAGGTGAACCTCATCCTAATGCAAGCAAAATTGAAGGCCTCATTGATCTAAGATGAGATGAGGGTAGAAGCCCTACCAACGGCCCTAATGTGCCCCTACAAGCCATTAGGAATAGGAGGAGAACCTCATTCAAATGCGAGCAAAGTTGAAGGTCTCGTTGAACTAAGATGAGATGAGAGAAGAGGCCCTACCAACAGTCCTAACATGCCCCTACAGCCCGTTAGGAATAGGAGGATAACCTCATCCTAACTGTGATCAATATCACTGATGTGAAACCTAGGGCTATTCCATATAGATATTCTTCTTATATGATATCCATTTCAAACAATGACATATTTCACATCCATTTGCCATATTTCATAATCGAAATAGGTGCTCAATGGCACAATGCGCAGATGGATTTTACTAGCTTACTGGGAAAAGGATATCCTATAGTCAATGCCTTCACAATTTACTATAAACCTTTTGCCACTATGTCTAGACTTGAATGTCGTCTACATCACATCATACACCAATCTTTCTCTTGAAGATTTCATTTACACCCCAATAGGTGCATATACCTCTTTTTCTGGTGGATACTACCAAGATTCAGACTTGTTCGAGTGCATCAAGTCAATTTCTGACTGCATTCCTCTAGCCATTTCTTTGGAGTTGATATCTATATCACACTCATTGTCACGGTTTTAGGATTCATTCACCATGAGCATCATTACCTACGAGGAATATATTTTCTCCTATTTTCTCTAAATAATACCTAAGTATTATTCAGGAGGTGGAAAACTCTTTTCGGATCTACGAGAGAAACAGGTAGTGTTTTTTGGCTCAAGCCTAATTTGGTTCCAATTGGTCCTTAGCTCATTGTACTTGTGAGACATTCTCATCAAGCTTATATCTGCTTCCAATGTTACTATCTTGAATAAACATTATTTCAAGAAAGATGCACATCGTCGACTCAAATCACATTGTGGTCTTCTGAGAATGTTAGAATAGCTATTCTTAATGACTTTTTAGGATATCCTATGAATCGAGCTCTGAAGGACCTTAAACTCTAACTGATTGGCTTGTTGTCTTTTGAAATGAGCCCGAACAACCCCCAATCTAAAGATGACTCGAGGACTTTGATTTCTTACCATACACATATCTCATACGGTTGTGGTAGGACGATCTTTAGAGGGAAACCTTATTTAGTAGATAAATTGAAGTTAACAATGAGTTGTTCCTAAAGATAATCAGGGAGTCCTGTAGGCTATCATGGATCGAACCATAATCCAATAGAGTCCGATTTCTTCATTCGAAAGCCCGTTTAAGTTCGAGATGTTCCTGGTGGAGTCCATTTTAGAGACTATGCCATTCTTTCTTTAGAGGAGTCTAGGAATTTTGGCTAAGTATTTCCTCCTCAATTTTTGATCGAAGAACCTTAATGGGTTTTCCAGTTTTTTTTCTACTTTCATGTCTGAATTCTTAAAACTTTTCAAAAGCCTTTCAGACTTGTGTCTCATATAGATACACTACACAACCGTAGATTAAATCATCGATATAAAGATAATGAAGTAGAATGAAAATATGCCTCTAGCCGGCACATCAATGGCCGCACACATCAGTATTGGTACTAGGCAAGGAAGATTATGGCCTTTCCCCATGTCCTACAAAAAGGGAGTTTGGTCCCATTTTGTCTTAGGACAAGAATTCACAAGTTGGGATATGACTTCGAAAGTCAATGGGACTCAATAGCCCATTTTTCTCCAATTTGTTGATCCTATCTTCTTGCTATATGACTAATCTCAAGTGCATATAGATATCTATCGCTTTGGGAACTATCCCTAGTACGTTTGGATTCACAATTTTGCTTGATAGTTACGAACAGGAATACATTCAATATGCCAGCTGATAAAGACCGTTAATCAAAGGAAACTATTTATAATTTTCATTTCTTTTCATAAAGAATGTTTACAATCGGTCCCTCTAAAAGAAGCCGTAATCACATAGCCTTCTAGTACTAAGCATAAAATAAAAATCAAATTACCGTGGCTTAGGCTTTGCAGGTACATAATAATAGTCTTTAAAACTAAGTTTTAAACTAGATGGTAATTAAGAGAGTATCGTTTCCCACCGCTACTACAGCAACTTTGCTCCTTCGATGCGTAGGAATCATGTCTCCATCCCTAACCCTTTCTATCCTCAAGACTCTGTTTTGGAAGTGCACGCGATGAGCATTAAAAGAGTCAGCACCCAATGGATGCAGAAGCAAACCATAAGGTCTAGACTTCAATAACGAGCAATACCTCCGGAAGGACCTTCCTTCTTATTTTTCAGCGGTGGCAGGTAAGGTAGGGTAGTTCCGCTATCTAAGTGGCTGTCGTTGATTTAATGGATAACACTTTTCCTTGCAGTGACTTTCTTCTTCGCTTCTGCTTTCTTGCTTTCTTTCTCTCTTCACCATCTTTTTGCTTTTCACAGACTTCTTTTTCTTTTCAAAAGACTTTCTTTTGGAAGAAGTCTGTTTCATAGCAAGAATTAAGCCTTTAGAATCTTTCATAGAAAGCTCAGCGGTGACCAGCATATTTATTAATTCAGTCAAAAAATTTTGAAGTTTATGCATGTGGTAATTCTTGATGAATGACCCATATGCATCAGTCAAGGATTGCAGAATAATATCATTCTGCATATCCAAGATAAACTTCACACCGAGCTTCTCAAGCTCTTCCATGTCCTTGATCATCATTAGATAGTGATCTTGGACTGATTGCCCATCATGGATCTTAGCCTTAAAAAGTCATTTCGTGACTTGATACTTGGCTGTGCGAGTCTGTTCGCCAAACATCTTCTATAGGTGAGCCAACATTTGGCGAGCAGTCCCGATATCTTCATATTGGTGCTGGAGCTCATCAGACATCGAGCCCAGCATGTAATATCTGGCCTTATTATCTTCATCTATCCATTTTTCTAGAAATACTCTCTATTCAGTGGATGGACGGGTTGGCTAGGTGGGAGGGTCCTGGTCCAATACATGTGTTAACTTCTCAAAATCCAAAATAATTTTATAGTTTCTGAGCTAATCTTTATAATTAGGTTCGGTCAGTCTATGTGTGTCCAAGATACATTCCAATGGGTTGGACGCAGACATTTTTCTATAGAGAGTCAAAGATTCTAGTTAGATACTGTAATTATGACTTGACCAATTTATTTAAAGATTTTATTTTCAAATAAATTAGCTCTCACTATTTTCTTGGATCCCTACACTCCCTCTGTAGAGATGTGAAAATCTTCATGATTAATAATTTTTAGTGGGTGGTGCGGTCTCACCAACTGACTCATCACCTCACCTAATAGTTATTGGTGATGGATTAGCCAATGAGTGAACAACTCTTGTTTAATGATTTTCTAATCATGGTGCTCCCAAACTTGGTCTCTAATTCATGAATCTCACTGTATCTAGAATATTGATCCACTCCTTAGTTAAGTTAGACCCACTTATTTTGCACAGATTGAATTTCTAATTGAGTCTCTCACCATATCTGAAATATTAAGCCCAACTCATCCTCCAACCCATAGCATCCAATGTCTAATAGACATGGTTTGGTCTTCCCAATGCAACTGAGCCACTGTATCCAGTCGAGAATAATTAACCTCGGGAAGGGCCCGCACATCTATAATGGTGGAAGACCTCAGACTTAATCTTTTCTTAGGGAGAATTGATTCAGGTCTCATTAGACTAGACTTATGATAGTCATAACAATTATGACTAACCTAGTGGCATGGGTTAGCTCGAATTATTGACCACCTTATATCAGAACTGTGTCAACAGATATGGCCAGGTAAGGTGACCGATGGAAGGGATATGCCATTAACTCGTACAAGAATGCATTCAGGTCGAGTTGGTCCCAATTAAAAACCAGTTGGTCGTATGTGCCAAACTTACCTTAGATATCAAATTATTGAGCCAGAACCAATTGGGTTAGCGTACAATCTAGACTCTAACCTCTCAGCCTAATTAGGTCTTGCTTGATCGTGACTCGATCTTGACCCAGACTTAATCCTATTAGGCCGGTCAATTTAAGCATTGTTGATGCTATCTAACCAACTCTTGATTCGGTTTGATCAACCGCTTAGACCTAATTGAGCTACCCAAGCCCGAACCCAGTATTATGAATATGTCTTTGATCTAAAATTCTCAATTTTAGACCTAATTAATATTTCATAATCTTAATTTTTAATTAAGTAGGGTTCATAAATAAAATATGCACAATAAATCCTAGGATTTCAGGATCTAGGGTTTTGCAGAAAGTAAGTTTTGGGTTTATGATTAAGGACGAATATGCAGCACCCCTACACATCATAAGAACACCCCATCGGATGGAAGAAGAGGGCCTTTAAATTCTTCTTCATTCTTATGATCGGACGGCCAAGAGGAATGCCTTAATCAGGAACATATAATACTACAAAATAATTTTACATCTATATCATATATCTCATATACAAATTAGATCTAATCATGGCATATTTTGCATACATCTCATGTATCGAATCATGCATATTTTTATATCTAAATTATCTCATAATAATCTAAAAAAATAGATTTAAATTGATCTTATCAAAATAAACTCTAATCTAGGCAACTATGTAGAACTATTCTACAACTAGTCTAGACATGCATCAATCATATCTCATATGATGTTCAAAATTAAATAATTTTATTTACTATTTTTTAGATGTTATTATAATAATTATAATATCAAAAAATAGTAAATAAATAGATCTAAAATATGATTTAATCAAATTAAATTGAAAACATGCAAGACTATTCTATTTTAGAATTAGTCATGCATATTCTCTAATCTTAGATCCAAATTATTTAATTTTAATTTTTTTTGATTTTAGATCTGATCACATCTCATGTGACATCTAAAATCATTTATTTTTTAATTAGAATAAATTTAAAATCATATCTAAATACTTTTAGAACCTTGGCTCTGATACCAGTTGATGGGAAATCCTAATTTCTCGGTCTAGGTTCGTTAAGATCTGATCGGATCAAGAGATATATTTTAAAATTTTTTCTCTTTAATTCTAATCAAATCTAGGATACTTCAGATTTGATCCTTATTATTCTAATAATAAAAATAAAATCTAAATAAATTAAATCAAATTTAATTTACCATGATGTAGGGTAATCCTATTACCCGTTGATGATCCTGTAAGCATGGAAGGATCTAGATCTAGCCACTAAAGTGCCTGGCCTCTACCGATATCTACTCGAGCTGAATCTAGAGATCCTCTACTTCTCTATCACGTCGTCAAAAATTAGATTAGAAACTGATCTAGGGGATCTTCAAAACACCTTTCAAAGATTAGCAGTTGTCCTTTGCAGCAGCGCCGCCTTCTAGCTTTCTATCATCTTTCTCTCATCTGGATTGCACCAACCAAGAACCCAAAATACTTTGGCCATGGAGAGGAGAGGGAGAAGATGGATTTGGCATGGAGGAGGAGAGGAGAGGAAGCCTTGGGGCATGGGAATTGAATATCTTTTCCAATGCTCTTTGAGTTGGGCGCAGGGTCTTATTTATAGACTATGCGTGATCCAACTCCTCTTCTTCCCAACAAATCTAACCCTTTGTGAAATCAGATCTAAATTTGATTGGTGGAAATAGAGTCCCTTGGATTTCTTTTTAGATGGCATCTAAGACCAGTCAAACTTGGTTCTTAGGAGAAGTCTAATTGGTATCCAAAAAGGAGATGGTGTCCCTATCCAATAGGGACTCATGGGCGCCTCCCAGCTTGGGTACACGCCAAGGGTGGCGTGCGCCCTCCTCCTTGCCTAGTTTTGGCAGAGGGACAGGCCCCCACCAGCTCTCCAATAGGTGTGTGATATGTGGATAGAAGTCAAAGTATCAATGGTCAATATTTGACCAGTCAAAGGTCAACTTTTGACAAAAGTCAAAGGACGAGAAATGGCAGGTGACCAAAACTGGCAGGTAATGTCTTACAAAATAAGACAATCCTTTTCTGACCTGGACAAACTACAATCAAACAAAGTGAAGGCCTCTAGTCGAGCATAAAATCCTTTGGCTCAGTCAGGACAAATATTTATGATAGTAAAAGAAGAATGTTAGGTTCAATCGAGTGCTAGCACGATTTTCTTGAACCTAATTGAATCTAATTCAGATCAATTGAACTGGATTAATTCAATTGATGATCACCAAATTCAAACCCTTGTTTGTGTGACCCAGTTAGGTTCAGTTCTGTATGGTAATGGGATATGTCATGATCTCTATCATCAACACCATCGAAACTACTTTCGATGGATTAGAACTCTTCTGATTCGAACAGCTAGAATGATCGATCATCTAAATCATTCTAATTACTCCCAAAATTTATCAGTGACACCTAGCAGTATATGATGGCAACCCATTAGAGCTGAATGCGAACCTCTTGGTGCAGCTACCTGTGTGATTAAGTTCTTCTATCTTGAGCCCCGACCAGATTAGGGTTTTGGTGAACTCGTCAAACCCTAGTCTCTATCATATGATGTAATCATTCGATTCAAGTTCGATGTGAAAACCAAAATAGAAACTCTTTTTATTATTTCACTCTGCCATGGCCATGAGCTTCTGGACTTGATTCTCATGATCATCATAGGGCTGCTCCTCTACCACTGTGGTAGATAGATTCCATCTTGATGCGATCTAGTTCCTACAATGAACATGCTATAGCCAACATACACCTCAGGGTTCCATATGGCTAGGAGACTGAGTTATGGTGTAGTCAAACTATAACACCCTCAAGGTGAACTATCGATGTATCTCAGGATAAAGAACCAAACACACTACTGCAGCATCGAGTCAGTCATTGATGAGAAGGTAGACTTCCTAATGACTACTCAAGATGGCATGATCAGTACCCTCATTCTCTAACGAGTACCTATACTCTCGCTCCAGTGTCTCCACACCATAGACTCAAGACTCATCTACTAAAGAGAAGTGATTGTACACCAACCTTCCAAATCAATTACCATCCTTGTGATGATCCTATGGTTGGAAGCATTTTATGAGTTAATAATGATTATTCATGTCTTAAATTTTCAACTCTTAAAAATATGAATTATCATTACCATTAACTCAAAGGATGTATCATAGACACTAAATACACATATGTGATAGAAAATAATCCATTTTATTGATTTTAGTCCAAATTATAATTTTACCCCTAGAAGTGTATTACAAGTGTCAGCCAATTCTGACTTCTAGGGCACATATATCTAACACGAGCCTCATGAAAAAATGCTTCTAAGGTGACCAAAGAGATCACTGACCTTCATGGCTTGCACATGAAAGATGCGGCGAGCTTTCAGCATCTAGAAGTGTAGCTTCGAGAAGGAGATCACCGAACTTAAGAGAAATGCCAGTGACAAGTCTTAGGCATTGATGGCAAAAATCAGCTCTCTTGAAGCTGACTTGAAGAATGCTGGGGAAAAATTTGTCTCCTAGAAGGGAGCTCGCGATGGTCCACTAATAAGGTCCAGTAATGATTGGGACTGGTCACAAAGGTTCTCCCAGCTTCAGAAATAGCTGCAAGAATACTGAGGACAGGCACAATAGCTACCGAGTGACCTAGGCGAGAAAGATGTCCAGACTTGACGGCGAGCTACAAGGCTGCTAGAGATGAAGTAGCTTATCTTCAGAAGCAACTGCATAGTAGTTAAGAAGCCAGCATGAGTGGTGAGTCAAAGGAGATCGCCTCCTTGAAGAGGACCATCGATGAGCTTTCAAAGGCGGTCCGGGTGGAAAAGGCATAAGTTCAGTGGCTGAAGCTTCAGCTCACCTATGAACATCGGGCTATCAAGGATGTGGAGTCGAGTCTAAAGTTTTAAGAAGACAGCGACAAGAGCTTGAGGGTAAGTTTCTGCTCACCAACAGAAATGTACGTAGATGGTCTCTACAAGAAGAAGGAGCTTGAGGAGGAGATCCTTAGGCTAAAGCAGGCGTTGGTGATGGTCGGGGTTGGCAGCTTGAAGTTCGAGAGTCTGATTGGCCTTAGAACTTCAGCCTCTTCCCCTTCTTTTTCTTTCTTTGAATGTAATCAACCTTGTCGAAATATATTTTGCTTGTAATGAACTTATGTTTACAATTAAAATAATATATTGCTTATTATACTTTTGTTTTGCCTGAATTTGAGGCTTATTTTATGGCCTTACCTTCTTTATCTCATTTTTCTCTATGTTGCCTTCTCGTGAAATGCTTGTTGTGGATGCCGAACTAGGACCTCTTCTGCACACTAGGATAAGTTTCTGCCTTTCGTATTTGACATAGTCAGGTTATCATGGAAAAATACGTGTAAGAATTCTCAATCGAGCTTCTTTCTTCCCCTCATTTTTAGTTAATGAGGTTCTGACTTTTGCTCACGTTAGGATAAGGCTTTTCTTCTATTCCTAACATGCCTTGTGGGGGTGCGTTTAGGATCTTTAGTATGGCCTCTCCCCCGATCTCGTCTTTAGTTTAACGAGGCCTTCGACTTTGCTCACGTTAGGATGAGGTTCTCCTCCTGTCCTAACGTACTACAGGGGCACATTAGGCTGTTGATAGGGCTTCTCTCCTTGTTCAGTTCTTAATTTAATGAGGCCTTCAACTTTGCTCATGTTAGGATGAGGATCTCCTCCTATTCCTAATGGATTGTAGGAGCACATTAGGGCTGTTGATAGGGCCTCTCCCTCATCTCATCTTAGTTTAATGAGGCCTTCGACTTTGCTTGCGTTTAGGACAAGGTTCTCCTCCTATTCCTAATGGGCTGTAGGGCTACGTTAGGACCGTTGGTAGGACCTCTCCCCTCATCTCATCTTAGTTCAAACGAGGCCTTCAGCTTTTTGTCAC